>VDFB02322386.1:0-61922 GCA_007258455.2 Sequoia sempervirens | reverse complement strand
TATAAAAAATAGTCTATGAAGATAGCACCATCCTCGTAAATAGCACCAAAAATGTAGAGTCTAAGCTAAAGTATTGTAAACTTGGTAGGATCTACTCAATTCAAAGGTTTAACTCAGTGAACAGTCCACTTTACATTGCTTAAGACCACATTAAATTCTCATCCCAAGGCTTGTAATCTTATGATGGTTCAACATTATATATGCCTTCATGGACTTAAAACTATCTAAAATATCCTACCTAAGTTATTCTACTTGCTAGTAATTCACAAAACTGTAGAATAGTAAAAGTATAAACCAAAACTTGTCACTATGGGTACCTATAGTAAAGACTGTAACTGAACTATTGGTAATAAAAAAATTATGTATCAATTGAAAAATTAATTAAAAATAATGACTCAATTGAACTATCCTCCAGAGTGCTACCAATAATCATTACATGTATACTCACAAGAATTCATTCATAATAAGCAAGAAATGAAATTCCAATTAACTTGCATATGATTCACGAAAAGTGATAAACTAATAATAGCTATTAATAGAAATAAATAATTGAAAGATGAAGTGAAGAACATTACCTTGAGTGGCCTACTCAAGTTAATGTTCCCACTTTAATTGAACTCAATCTAACTAATAGATTATATGCATCCCATAAGATTAACTTCATTCATTACACATTGTAAAAGATTACAAAAGATATTTTCCATAGATTGGACTCAATCATTCAAAATATTTTTCATATCTTGAAACTAAAAGTAACTAGTAACATAAAACTAATAAAAATCAACTAATAATCCTACAGATTCAACCAATAGCTATATACAAGCTGAGGGAATCTTTATTGAAA
Organism: Sequoia sempervirens; assembly: GCA_007258455.2. Taxonomy (NCBI): domain Eukaryota; kingdom Viridiplantae; phylum Streptophyta; class Pinopsida; order Cupressales; family Cupressaceae; genus Sequoia; species Sequoia sempervirens. The sequence goes on along the minus strand of VDFB02322386.1, from coordinate 61,078 downwards.
GTACAACAACTAACTAAAATTATTAACTCCACTCCTAGATAATAGAGCATAGAATTAAGACTTGAATTATTCAACCTATAAATTAAAAGGAAAGAGAATCATATTATAACTGGAACTCTGTCAAAACATAACTATATGTAAATATATGACCACTTGTCAAAATTCCATAGGTGAAGGAGACCTCTTCAACGTTTATTAAATTGGTTATAATAATGCACATCCAATCTTCATTAAGAGCCTTTGATCAACGACTACCACATTCAGCTTAACTTGGAGCTTCCCTTGCTTTGGTGTCTATTCATCCCTTTTTCTATGGGTTCACCTCGCAACTGCTATGCTATGGTTCCTTTTTAGCTACAAATGAGTTAATTTCACAAAACAAGTACACGAGGATAACTATCCCAATTAACTCATAGCATTCTGTCAACATTCCATGCATTCATTCATATAAACCATATAATACTAATATATTATAACCATAATTTCATCATCATAATTAAGGTTTAAGTCTACATAATGGATATGAAAAGATAGTATAGTGTAGGAATATTACATCTAGAGAATGTATCTAAAATTATCTTGAAACATGTATTTAAAAAATAGAAAATAAATCATTATCTAGACCTATCAATAGCCATTTCATAAAATATTGTAGCATTTATTCCAAGGGTTTGGGGAGTTGCAACATAGCATACTTGTTCATTCATCATTCCTTTATTTTATTTCATTTCATTTCAAGGTTAGATTACCAAAACGGGGGTTGACTAAGGAAAACCCCTATCCACTAACAAAACAACCATTTTCCCTATCTTTGATATTTGATTTATAGATTTAGGTTGAAGATCCATTGAAGAGAAATATTGGAGAAAGTTGTCAAAGTTGCAAAGTAGTCAAATTTTTCACCTTCCTTGCAAGATTAAGGAAAGTCACCTACAGGTCAAAATTTAGAGTTTCAGACTCAGAGATATATGGAAGGATAGAAGCTACAACAGATCACTAGAGGATATTAGAGTTTTAGATCAACTTTGATACTAGGAATAAATCACCACTTGTGGTGTATGAGTCCCAATATACTAGTTCTCAAACTTTTTCTACAGATCCTAGTTTAACAGTTATAAATTCTGGTTTCGACTCAAAACCCTAAACTGGGACTAAATCGGCCCTACTGGCATATGAGTCCCAGTGTGCTTCAAATCATAATTTTAGGATTGTAGACCCTGTTTCAAGCATCTTCATCTTTCCAGGTGCACCTTTTTTTATCTCCTTATTGTTGTTCTAATTTGAGTTCAATTTCTAAGTCATATATTTAGGTTTTGCATGTTACTTTCATTTCTTGTCTTTCTAAGTCTTTGCTTAATGGTGAACCCCCCTTTTATCTTTAATCACACCCTAGGAGACCTTATAGAATATCCCTTTTCTCAACTGCACCATTAGATTGAGATCTCTAAGGTTTCCTTGAAGGGACTATCCCCTTTTGTGTTCCATTTCCTAATAGGTGGAGCACCCTATTTCCTTCATTTCAGGGAAAAAGCACTCAGACTATGGTGAGGTCTCCCTAATCCCAAAGGGGTGATTTTTAAATTTAATCAATTTTGTTTTAGCCTTTATTGATTTAATGGATCTCAAGTCATCCTATATCCAAAGAGGTCAATTGTGATACATATGAAAGAAAATTTTCCCTCTCATTTGAACATCTACCCTCTATTTTGAACTATGAACAATTAAATTATGTAAAAATTGTGAATATACATGCAATCTCTTCTTTGCATGCTAGCTACAACAATATATTGTGTTATGTGGACTAACCTCTTGTAGGTCTTCAAGGAAATTCAATCATTCATCCTGAACTCTTAATGGAATCTTATGGTGCAATATCACATCAACAAAGGTTTCATGCCTAAGTTAACATTATCAATTTTCATTCATTTATTAAAGTCATTTAATATTTTCTTTTCCTCTGCACAATCAAGGGAACAAAATTTATACCATCATCATTTACTATTGTGGAGGTGGGAACACTAAGACTAGGTTTTGACTAAAGAAAATTCCTATACAATACAATATTTCCCCTCTTTTCATGTGTATAGGTTAGAGTTAAAATTGATAATAGTAATAGGTTATAGAAGAATGGGAGAATATTATGTTCTAGGTATTTGGCATCTGAAAAAAAATGAAATTACTAGATTAGGTTGTCTACACATCTATTCATACATTTTAGGCTCAAATTTTATACACAAGAACCCATTTGTCTACCTTTTCTAGATATGTGTCCATTTCTATACTTTTTTTGTCTTCATCTATGGTATCTTTTATTTTTTAGTTCTAGTCTTATATCAATTAGGTTAATCAGTTACACAATCAAATCTACCCTCTTTGAAAAAAAGGAACCAAACCCTTGTAGATTGACTCTCCTTTGAGGTAGCTAGCCAATCATCAAACCCTAGTTGGTTTGTGTTTCAATGATAAGTCCAAAAGGGAAAAGTGGATATAATAAAATTCACTTATTGGATATTGGATCTCTTTTCCACTTTACATTTTGGTGAACCTGACATATGGGTATGTGCAAGGTCATGGGTGTCCAAAAAGTGGCGATGTGAAAAAAGGGGTTTTTAGCGTGTCCAAAAATATGAAATTCACTCCTTTTCAAGACTTTTTGCAGGCCCAAGTACAATATCCATTTTGGTTTGGTAATACCAAACCAAAACAAATATATCCTATACAAACATATACCAAGTGGTGAATGCATATCCTCATATAAAACTTAATATCCTATATGAAATGAGACCGGTTTCCTTTGTGTTATAATTAAAATCAGAGGTTATATTATATAATATTATATTATATTATATAATATATAATATAATATAATATAATATAATATGATTATATTATATTATAATATTAAATATGTATTATTATATTATATTATATTAAATATTAAATATTTCAAAACAAACTGCGTAAGAATATGAAACGGGTCCGCACTACCATTTCATTAAAAAAGTCTTATAAATCAAAATGATATTCGCCTTTGTGTTATAATTAAAAAAAACCTAAGAGATCATATTATATAATATATATTATTATATATTATAATATAATACATATATTATATTATAATATTATATTATATTATATTATATTATATTATATTATATTATATTGATATTATATTATATTATAAATAATAATATGTATTATATCATTTATAATATATGTATTATATTAAAATTAATGTAATATATATATTATATTATAATATTTATTATTTAATATATATTATATTATAATATTTAATATTTAATATATATTATATTATAGTATAATATTTAATATATTATAATATATATTATACTATAATATATATTATATTTTATTAAATATGAAATATTTTTAAAAAACCACACGCAATTAAATATGGTCGGGTTGGGTCCCGGACCTGACCATTTTATTAAAAAAATTGTAAATCATAAAATAGATATCCGTTATGAATGAATATTCATTGTTTGTATTATAATTAAAAAAATCTCAAGAGGTTATATTATATAATATTATATTATATATAATAATATGTATTATATTAAAATTAATATAATATAATATATATTAATATATAATACATGTATTATATTATATTATATATAATATATATTATATTAAATATTAGATATTTCAAAAAAACCACGCACAATCATTTAATTAAAAAGGTTGTAAAGAGGAAACAAATATTTGTTATAAAGGGATATCCATTTCTTGTGTTATAAACAGACTTAAAGAATCGAGAGCTATATTTCCATTGTGCGTGCGCGTTGGTTTCAAAAGTGCAACTCAGATATCCATTTGGGAGAGGTCAAATTACCAAAAAATTCATCAAATTTGTAAGGTATGTTTGAATTTTTCAATTTTTATTCAATTTATATTCATTTTGCTTTTTTTTTAAAATTTTAGTCAAAAATAGGGTATATTTGATAGATTTTTTATTAGATTAAAACCATTGTTAATTTTAATTTTTTTTTATCAATTAATAGGTTTAAAATGGATCAAAATGAAAACCCTAACCCTGCACAAAATGAAAACCCTAATCTTGCAAAAAATGAATACCCTCCAAATCCTCCACCACAACCATTGTTTCCGAATGAAAATGTGCCAACAATACATGAGTCTATTCTTAGAAATTTAGATCAATTAAGAAAAGTATGTCAAATCTATGAGACACTCGATGAACTATCAGATATGAAAAATACTTTGGAAACTATCATTATAAATGTTCAAACTTTGGCAACTCAGCATAATAGATTTGCACAATGGTGAGAGGAACAAAGACAATTTTATGCTGATGGGTTATCATATGATGAGGTGAAGGCTCTTGATATTGAAAAAGCCCAATTAGCCTAGTTATTCATAGATCAAAGAACTTGACAGCATGTTAATGTGCGAAAACCAAAATTTTCAATTAAATGGTGCACCTATAGAGGCATATTAGATAATTTTTGGAGACGTTGGTGGATGGTTTTTGATAAACCACCCAACAACAATCTTGATGTCCCTCGGTATTTTCTCTAAAAATTATATGTTGCGTTTGTGCTGGGGAAACATGTCAATTACTTTGACATGTGAGATTTCTAGGGTGTTGGTAGAGGGATGCCATAGGATAGACCTAGGGCACGCCGAGTCACCCCAGTTCATCCTCCTCCACCTATTGTTGTTGCGACTCCACTACCTTACCTTGAGATTGTTGTAGATGCAAGGAATTTGAGCATTAATGCATTACATTCATTGAGTGATCATTTGGTGAGGCAGAGCCATCATGTTGCACAACTATTTGACGGTGCATCCCATCACGATGGTGTTGCACCTAATACATCCCAGCATGATGGTGGTGCACCTACTACAACAACTCCCTTTGGTACACAACCATCAGCTCCCACTGGTACACTGTCCTCTTTGGGACATATTTGTGTATCTCATCATTGCATGACATGTAACAATTTATGTTTTGGTCCTCTCTGATGGTCCATTGAGGCTCCCATAGACATATTTGGCTTTGAGGTTCATGATATGCCAGATGTAGGAGTTGATAGAGCATGAAGTGGAGCATTTGCAGGAGAGACATCAACTACCAGGGATGATATGGGAGGACCAGTAAGTCTTAAAGCAATTTCATAGTGTGTTTTAAGTACATTCTTTCATATTTTATGAAGGATATTTGTACTAATATATGTTTATGTGCTGGAATCTTTAACAGTTGTTGACAGAGGAGTAGTTGTCAGAAGTGCAGCAGGTTACGCATACTGCCATTTCATTTTCCTTAGGCAATCAATACATGGTAAATTAATTAAATTGTTATTTTAGATGTTAATCTTTGAAATCTATTATGTTTAAATACATGTACTACATATATTGATAGTCTAATGTAATCTTGTCTTTTTATGCAGCAACCTAGTTCTTATATAGCCTTGTTGACCGAGACTGGCCCATTGGATGAAGTTGCACAATAGGTATATATTTTTTTATTGTCGACATTATAATTATATGTACATGTGCATTTGCATTCTTGTCATTTTTTATATAGGAAACCATCTTAGCTGATCCATCCACTATGAGCCCATCTAGTGTCATAGCATCACAATAGGTATGTGTTTATTTTATATTGCAAATCATTTACGTTTAAATAGGAGTAGATATGTCATTAGTAGATATGATTATTTGTCAAAAATTATATGTTAATTTGTATCATTTTTATTTTATCTGCTATAGTTCTCTGTTTGACTCAACATTGTGATGAGTGAGAGACCATTACTTTATATGAGGACTCCTGATCGTCCTAAGGGACAATCATATGTAGAATGTCTTGCAGAAAAGAGAGCAAGATTTGAGGTAAGCAAGAATTGAATTATTGATATAATATAGTACATGTATACTGATTTTGATGTTAATTTTGTAATTTATAAATGATGGTATATAAGTTTCTATTTACTAGTCTATCTTGTCAACCATTCAAATAATCTAATTTGTGGTTTGAAATGTTATTGTGTAGGAAACTTCAGAGCATATAACTTCTTCGAGGAGGCTCGATTTTGATGGTCCAACATAAGATTAGGATATGATATAGATTGTCATGTACTTAGGGTTTGATAGATCTTGAGATGGCATATATGCCTCAATTTGTAAAACTTATTCTGAGTAGGTATATGCCAAATTTGTATATGCACAAACATAATTATTCTACAATTTGATATATAAGAATTGATATTCAATCTAATTTGTTCCTCGTGTGCATTTCTTTCTACTTTGAATTTTCAAAATGGAATGTATAATTATCTTAGAATTGTTTAAGTTTATGATTGATAATGTATGTTATAGATTAACGAAATAAAATTTTAATAGAACTTATAAATTACAATTGGAAATCCATCTATTTTTTTGAGGAGATTTTTCAAATAATGAATTTCCTTTTCTATTGTACCACATTTTTCATACATGTCTACCAGTACATTTTTATCAAACACTCATTTTGAGAATACCCATGATTTCAAGCTCTATTGAATGAATTTACATTTGACATTATTTTGTTTTTTAAACTCGTGTAATGAAGTGTGCAGCTGATTTTTATTTCAAAAGAAGTTAAAATTAAAGAAAAGTGGATACAACTTAATGAAATTCATTTCATGTTACATTGTTCATTCAAAAGTAATATAATCATCTGGATGAAAATCAATGTCACTTAATGTTCATTGAAGCATAATATGTAAAAGGTATAAAATCATCTTGAGTAAGAATCAATATCTTCACAAAATCAACTCAAACCCACAAAAAGAAATGTTGTGAGAGACACCCATTACCCTTCTGTTTAACATATCTCAAAACCTAATGTGCTTGTTTTGGAACAACCCCACTGAAATTGAATTATTATGCCAAACAGGGCTCCAATTAGCCCAAATTTGCAAAACAACTCCTCTTTAAAACTACTCCCCCTCATAGATTCCTTTCGATAGTATCTCACTTGGCTATAAACATCCAAATTCCACAACTATCATCCTTGTAAATGCCATCTAAGTCACTCAATCATGTAACCATCATTTTGCTTAGATTATAAGGGGGTTAATTGAAAGTATGCATTTCCACACTTATCTCACTCAAACAACACCTCAAACATGTTTATAGAAGTTTGAATATGCTTAATACACCTTTAGAAATTTCTTCCCCAACAGATTTCAATCACTAACACCCTTAAACCTCCCAATTTCACTCAAAAACCACACTTTTCGCATCTAGGGCATATACCCAAACCTCGATTGACCTCCCCTGCTCTCCCAAACCCTTCTAACATCTAATTCCTACCTAATTGGTCCATGAAAAAACAACTTCCAACTGTTTTCCAACAAACTACAACAAGATGACTTTTGAACTTCCATCATTTGACAATAAGTTGCAATTTTGACAAGTAGTGTAAAGTTGCAAAGTGGTGCAACTTTTGTTCTGCAACTTGTAGAACCAAAAAAACTGTTCCAACACATCCAGATGGGTATGTTTACACTAGGTATGGTCCTCTTTTTCACCCAAATATGCTGAATCACAGGACATGGGGATGGGGCTGAGGCGACAGATATCTGGATGTTTCCTGCAGGAGGGCATTTTGGACGCCATCAGAGGCTATTGGATCATCATGGAACCTCTACAACCCTTTCTCTCATATTTTTCTATCTTGGAGGTGTTTTCCTGCGCTGACGAGTTTTCAGTTGAGGAAAAAGTTGTTAGATGCAAGCAGTGTAAAGTTGCAAAGTGGTGCAACTTTTGTTCTACAACTCGTAGGATCAAACGGACTATTCCAACACATCTGGATGGGTACGTTTACACTAGGGATGGTCCTCTTTTGCGCCCAAATACAACAAATCACTCTGAGCTAAATTGGACCGACGATTTCCCTCAAGAGTCCAAAGTGCTAAAAGGAAACAATCTTTGAATCTCTATTTCTTAGAAAATGTGATGCTTATAGACTCTCTATCTGAGGTTGTAAGATCGTGTTGAGACCATCTACAATAACCTCTCTAAAATTTTTCTATCTCGGAGGCGTTTTCTCGTGGTGATGAGTTTTCAGTTGAGGAAAAAGTTCACACGCAAGCAGTGTAATGTTGAAAAGTGGTGCAAATTTTGTTCTGCAACTCATAGGACCAAATAGATTGTTCCAAAACATCTAGATGGGTATGTTTATGCTAGGGATGGTCCTATTTTGTAGCCAAATATGCCGAATCACTCTGAGCTACATTGGACTGGCGATTTCCCTCAAGAGTCCAAAGTGCTAAAAGACATCAATCTTTGAAGGGCTATTTCTCAGAAATTGTGATTCCTATAGACTCTTTTTCTAAGGCTATGGGATTGTGTTGAGACCCTCTACAATAACCTCTCATTTTTTTTGGCTATCTCGGAGGCGTTTTCCCATGGTGACGAGTTTTCAATTGAGAAAAAAGTTGTCAAATGCAAGCAGTGTAATGTTGCAAAGTGGTGCAACTTTCGTTCTGCAACTCATAGGACCAAACAAAATGTTTCAACACATCTAGATGGGTACGTTTACATGAGGGATGGTCCTCTTTTGCACCCAAATATGCTAAATCACTCTAAGCTACGTTGGATCAATGATTTCCCTTAAGAGTCCAAAGTGCTAAAATGCAACAATATTTGAATCTCCATTTCTTAGAAACTGTGATGCCTATAGACTCTTCATCTAAGGCTATGGGGTCATGTTGAGACCCTCTACAATAATATCTATCAGTTTTTGCTATCTCGGAGGCATTTTCCCATGGTGATGGATTTTTCAGTTGGGGAAAAATTTGTTAGATGCAAGCAGTGTAAAGTTGCAAAGTGGTGCAACTTTCATTCTGCAACTCGTAGGACCAAACAGATTGTTCCAAAATGTCCAGATGGGTACATTTACACTAGGGATGGTCCTCTTTTGCACCCAAATACATCGAATCACTTCAAGCTACATTGGATCAACAATTTCCCTTAAGAGTCCAAAGTGCTAAAAAACAACAATACAACTCTTCAAGTCCAAAGCAAAACAAACAATATTCAAGGGCTACTGTAAATCGACACCTACGCACTGTCTGGCCAAGGGACGCGTTCATCCCCACAACTAAACTCTCTATTTTTTTTCTATCTCGAATGCATTTTCCCGCGGTGATGAGTTTTCAGTTGATGGAAAAAGGGTAAGATGGATGCGATGTAAAGGTTCACAGGGGTTTAGGGTTTGTTTTGTTCCTTTTCTGTAAGTGAAAAAGTGATTCATTTACTCAAATACACTTAAGTCATGAACTACACACATGAATAGAAAGTATACGCTTTAAAACATATAAGTCGTAAAGTATACATTGCAATACTCATAAGTGACAAAGTATACACATAAGTTGAAAAGTATACACTTGAATACACATAAAGTGTACACAATATGAATGATATTACCATTCAATAATTGCTATCAAATATAGGATTTACAAAATTCCATGTAGGCATACAACAAACAACCCTAATACATAGTCATTTTCGAGTAGGGGAAGGAAATAGAGCTCAAGATTACCTCTTTACTCTGGCTTGCATAAATTTCCAAGAGAGCAACATGTTGACATTCTGAGTGAACCACCCATATCTAAGGTAGCAAATAAACACGCATTAATAGAAAAGATGCTTAGAATAACAAATCTATAATATTCCCAAATGACCCAATTGACGATGCAGGAAATGGTACGAAAACTATTCGACTAGACTATAACCCACGATCTGATTACGTTAGATAATTCACAATATACTTCAAATGAGATATCTATATTGTCACAATAGAAAAAATGCTTAGACTAACAAATCTATATTTTTCTAAACAACCTGAATAATGATGAATTGGTAATGCAAACTATAAAAGATGCTTAGAATAACCAATCTATATTATTCTAAACAACCTAAATAATGAACCTTAGTAGATAAACAATATCAAAATGTGATGAATAATGTCATACCTATCCCATACAACAAATGATCTGCTACTCAAGTGTCCCTGCAGGGTCATCTCTTAGCTTTAGAGTTTCTAGTAATCCTTCATGATCAACACTACTAATTGTCCATAGTTTTTTTATTTTTTGTCTAGCATGATGTCTCAATAACTTAACATTTGTCACTATAACAAGGTGCGAATACATTAGAATGATTGTGTGTTTCTCATAGTCTTCAAATGTAGGTAAGCCATTCTTTCTAATCATATATGTTTGCAACCAAGTTTTGAAAATAACTGAACTTGTGTGATCATAAACTTTTTATCAACATCTAAATATACTTAGAATAACAAATCTATATTATTGTAAAAAACCTAAACAATGGTGAAATGGTAATGCAACCAAGTTCAAGAAACAAAAACTAAACCTATAGGATACATGAAGTAATCATCATCTGTCATTGGTTGTGTTAGATTTTTCTTTCCATGTACACATCATGCCAACCAATAGTTTGATCCCTCTTCATTCCCCTGCGGTGCTACAACTGCATAGACATGTCCTAGTTGTACAAGATCAAAAAGATGATCGTAGTCAAGTAAACTTTCCATTACATCTTACAGTAATGAGGATTGTGCTACAGATAAAGGGGTTAGGTACTATGGAATCCATGTATCTACCCATTCACTTGACTCGTACTGATCCCAATCACACTGAATACAATTCTGACAAAAACAAGTCATCTCTCATGTCCATATGGTCCATGCACTCGCATTTGAGCTTTGAACTGAATGCATCTTTGAAGAATCTCTAATTGTTTGACATTCCATTTTTTCTCCCATTGTGCCCTCCTCAACCAACCAAAAGAACCTATTGACTTGTGAATCAAGTGTCCCTCCTCGTGATAGTGCATAGGTACACCGATCCATAATAGAACATGCATCACTGAATGTTGCACCGCCTCTAATCTTCATTTGTTCCTTAACCAAAACTCTCTTCACACATGCACCTGCACCATCATGCTCACCTTTTCCATGCCCAGCTTTGAAAAAAGTTCAAATATGTGGTACAACCCTCTCTATATGCATCCTACTCAACCAATAAAACATGCAAGCATTCTTGAATTTCCCTGTGAGTTATCTGACCAAATCAAATGTTGACCCATTGCAATTCCTTTTTCCTACAAGAACTCAAAAAAGTTTTCAAAACAATGTTTTACAAACTCGGACAAATGATATCTATCATCACTCATGTAAAAATGGTACTCCCTAATTATCTTCCTGTCCTCTTTTATACTATTAGGGGCATGCCTATATGTTATGTGGAAAAAAATAGCAATTTGAATAGATTTATAATATTGTGATTGAACTTCATTTTTTGGTTGCAATGTGTAATTTTCAGCAAAATCAACTATAGATACAATAGTTCCAATGGGGAAAGAGTTCTCACATATCTTGAATAGCCAATCTAACCACAATGACTTGTGGCTATGCCTTGCATATTTATAGAAAATATTTTTCTTAAAATCTAAAATAAAATCAACAATACTTACCTCTCTTGCAACCAACTCGCATCTAGAACCCTCACCTCCACTTTTCAATGTGTATTTCACTGTCTCATATTTGTTTTTTTCAAATTTTTTTTACCAAAATCATGATTGCTGCCCTCGTGAAATCATGTTGCAAACTTCGATAAACCACCACCTTGCAAACATGTTTCATTTAAACAATATTTTTTATAAAATAAGAAACCATCACCTCTAATGCATAAAAATGAATCTAACAACTCCCTGGATGATTTGGGAAGTTGCATTGCATGACACTCCTGCAACATTTTGTCAGTATGCATAGTAGAACGAATATGGCATAACAATTCATAATACATTGAAAACTCAACATGGTATTTAAAACATGTATTACAAACCTTAATAGGAACACAATAAAATGGTTTGCAAGACTCAAAATCTCTTTGCGAGATTTGTAAATGTGGATGTTCTTGACAAAATTGTTCAAGTACAAAATTATTTGGCTACATTCCAAAGAATGTTTAGGATGCGGTGTACGATCTTGATTGCCAATTCATAACTTTAAAACATCATTTACGTTCAGTGATACTCGAGAGTGAGAATTCCAATATTGTTCAATTTGCATCTTTACATTATCGGTTGGCTTGTTATCAACATGTGAAAGCCTCTCACTAAAAGCCAACGTATCATTTTGAAGAGCACTATCGAGTCTTCCTCTTCTTGATAGTGCTCTATTCAATGTTTTATAATTTAAGTTCAAATAAATACAAGTTTATCTCATTAAACAAGTAGTTTTCAAATGATGGCTTACTAGTGAGGTTGTGATCACTCTTTGAGCAACCCTTTTATCTTTTTCCTTACTAGTCTTTCCAATAGAGGTTAGAGCATTAAAAATATTTTTAACAATTAGACTTTTTTTCTGATTTTTTTGTAAGACAAATCTTCAATTTTTTTAATAATGGTCTCATTTTGTAAATCTTAAGTAATTGCACAAAAATTTGGCATTGTTCAGTTAATGTCTTATTGGAAAAGAATTCATTCAACAATTTCATAGCCCACAAATGAACTGTTCATTGTGACCTTTTCCCTTGAAGATTATCAATTATATTCTCATTTATTTCAACCAACCATTTAGGGGTTCTTTTGTAATTAGGTGTTGCATAAGGTTCATTTTCAACATTTTCAATAACAATATCATTTTGAACAACATTTTCATTGTAAAAAATAATTTCATTTTCAACCACATTTTCATTTTCAACATTATCAATTACAATTTCATTTTGAAGAATATTTTCATTGTCAAAAACAATTTCATTTTCAACCACATTTTCAATAAAAAATTCATTTTGAATAATATTTTCAACAACATTTTCATTCTCAATGTTGTTCACATTTTCATTTTCAATTTCAATGTTTTCATTTTCTATTTGAATATGATGTTCAATATTTTCAATTCCTAATTCATCTTCACTTGAATTCACATTCAATGGTTCAGAAGAAGCTTTAATTTGAATATTTTGCATACCTTGTCTTTTTTTCCTATGACTTTCTCTATCTTTTGCTCTATATGCTTCAATTTGATCTGTTGTGAGTTTCCTTTTACCTTTTCTCTTACGTCAACTGCTGCTACCCATTGCACAAATAAAAAAACACACACAAATGATTGGAATTCTACAAAAAGTGTAAGACAATCTTTGTAAAGCTGAGTTTCATCTGATGCAGATAGAAAACATGAGATTTTCATGACAAAAAGAATGTAGGGGCCATTGAAATACTCAAAACGGTCCCTTTTCTTAATTTTATATAACTTACAAAATGGATATCCGTTATTAAACAGATATCTGTTATAAACATATATTTGTCTATAACGGATATCTATTATAGATAGATATTTGTCACCTCTAGTGTTATTACAATCTCAAATGTTATATAATATATAGTATATATCAATATATAATATATATTATATATCAATATATAATATATATTATATATTAATATACATTATATATATTATATTTTAATATATAATATATATAATGTATAATATTATATGTTAATATATATTATATATTAATATTATATAATATATAGTATCCAATTATATAAACCCTACACCCACTCTCCCATTCTCTCCCACTCTCTCCCTCCCTCCCACTCTCTCCCACCATCTCCCACTATCTCCTACTATCTCACTTGCACTCCTCTCTCCTAATTTCTCCCACTTTCCTACTTCCAACTCTCCCCACTTCCCACTTTCCCACTGCCTCCTCCCCCTCTCTCCCACTCTCCCACTTCTCTCACCTCTCCCCACCTCTCTCTCCCACTCTTCCCACTTCTATTCTATCCTACCCCTCTCTCCCACTATCTCCATATCCCTCTCTCCCACTCTCTCCCACTCTCCCACCCTCTCTCCCACTCTCCCACCCACTCTCACTCTCCACCCTCTCTCTCCCAGTACACTCTCCCCACTTCCCACTCTCTCCCAATTTCTCCTCCCTCTCCCACTCTTCTCCCACTCTCCCATTCTCTCCCCTCACTCTCTCAGCCACTTCTCCCACCTCTCTCTCCCACTTCTCTCCCACTCCCTCTCCCTTTCACTCTCCCACTCCCTCCTCACTCTCCCCCTCTACTCTCCCCCCTGTAATTCTCTCCCTGCACACTCTCTCACCCCTCTCCTCCCACCCCTCTCTCTCTCTCCCACTCTCTCTCCCACTCTCCAACTCTCTCCCCACTCTCTCTCCCACTCTCTCTCCCACCCTCTCTCCCACTCTCTCTCACTCTCTCCCACCCCTCTCTCCAACTCTTTTCCCACTCTCTCCCACTCTACCTCATTCTCTCTCCCACTCTCTATGTCACTCTCTCCCACTCTCCCACTCTCTCTCCCACTCCTCCTAATCTCTCCCACTCTCCCACTTCCCCCCTCTCCCACCCTCCTCTCTCTCCCACTCCCCCCTCCTTTTCCACTCCTCTCCCACCCCCTCTCTCTCCCACTCTCTCCCACTCTCCTTCCCACTCCCTCTCCCCCACCTCCCACCTTTATCTCCCACTCCTCTCCCCTCCCCCTCTCCCACTCCCCCTCTCCCACTCTCTCCCCTCACTCTCTCCCACTCTCCCACTCCCTCTCCCACCTCTTTCCCACTCCCTCCCACCCCTCTCCCACTCTCTCCCACTCTCTGACTCTCTCTGACTCTATCCCACTCTCTCTGCCACTCCCACTATCTCTCCTACTCTATCCATCTCCCTCCCTCTCTCCCACTCTCTCCCACTCCCTCACTCTCCCTCCCTCTCTCCCACTCCCTCCCTCTATCTCCCTCTCTCCCACTCTATAAACTCTATCCCACTCTATAAACCCTAACCCACTCTATAATTCCTATCCCACTCTCTCCCTCTCCCCCACTCTCCCTCTCTCCCTAAACGCTAAACAATATATCTGAAAGGGAGATGGAGACTTCAAAGGGATATGTTGTATTGAATATATTATATAATTTATTTAATATATATACAATATATCTAGAATATAAACAATATATATTATAGTATATATTATATATAATATATACTATAATATATTTAATATTTAATATATAGTATATTTATATTGAATAAATTTATAATACATAAAAATGGATATCCATTATTAACTCCTTTGGATATTGATGCCATGTGAAAAATCAATATGGTGTTACATAATGGATATCTGATTTTAATGGATATCCATTTTTAGCGGATACCTGCTTTGTTGTCTCATTTTCAAACAGAGACAATGCATTAAATATAATATATAATATATATTGTATAATTTATATAATAAAATATATTATATAACATATATAATGTAATATATAATATATTATATAGTATATAATATATATTATATATAGTATATAATATATCATATATTATATATTATATAATATATCATATATTATATATTATATAATATATACTAGCAGTTCCTTGTAGAAACAAACAACGATGAGCTGATAGGCAGAGATGTACAAGAGAGTGAGGGGAGATGCGGGCAATGAGGCTGGTAGGCTTTAGAATTTACTATGCCAAATGTAGAGAAGAGCAACAATGTAGGATGTAACAACGTAGAGAACAATAGTCAATAATACCTAATGTAACGAAACATGGAATGAATAGCATAAATTATTTTATTCTGTTGCAACCATAACTAGAAAACGAAAGCCATAAATCAAACAAGATTGGTTTCAACAACCACTCGGAAGTAGAAATCCAGAATATAGGCTGAGCTATACATTAATAATTGACAAGAACTCCATAATTTGGACAATTTAATTCTTACATATATATTTTGATATTAAAATGTACCCAATATAGTGTAAGACAGATAACAATAATTAATAATACGTAATGTATGTAAACATAGAATGAACAACATGTATTATTTTATTCTATTCCAACCATAAGTAGAAAATGAAACCCATAAAATAGAGCCTTTTCAACAACACCTTCTGCAGAATAAAACAATATAGCTTAAGCAACATAATTGTAATCAACAATGCCCAAATTAAGGTAACACAAAGCGTATACCAAATATAGGAATTGAAATAATGTAGCGTGCACAAGAGAACCCTATGCAAAATAAATGAATGTAGGCTAAGATAGAGAACAATAATGAATAATTTTTTTGATCTTTTGTCAACTGTATGGCTTTGAAAATTGAAAGGAGATAGGATTTTGAAGCAAACGCCATCGAAAGCAATGTCCAATGGAGCCTAAAAAAAAGTGAATTGACATTAACTATTTTATTCCATGACAACCATAGCCTTAAACATATGAATTATATTTGAATCTTACGTCAGAAATATACAAATGTCTACATAAAATATATAAAATAAAACACAACAAAATGAGTTGTGGTTTCTAGCCTGCAAAATTAGGCCATGGAGCCTCATGGACTGCCACCAAACCACTGAGTAGGAATATACGGTCTTGACGACTCTGATCATGGTTGGAATGAATTTTGATTATCACAATCAACATTGAGTATAGTGGAATCTAGTTTCCATATGACCATTGCAAGTAATTTTGCAATTAGTTCATCAAAATCACCATTATAGCTAGAGTATGGTCTGGGAAAATAACAAAAAAATGTGAAGCTTAGTGTTGTGAACATCTGAATTTGAGACAAAATATGTAAATCGACAGATTTAAAGACCTCTATGATGTATACTACAAAATATACAATACACATGTAATGCAAGGTATGAAATAAGTAAAATTTAAGCATACTTATGCATGCGCTACATTCCAGTAGGCAGGGAAGAAAATGAGGGGTGGTATGCACCCTACCACTTTGATCAATGATAGAAGGAATGTTTTGGCTACTACTGAGTATAAATAAAATCATTGGAATCCACATTATGGCTTGAGTATGATCTGGAAGAATAAGAGAAAAGTGCATATATTAGTGCAGTGGTCATGTCTAATTGATACACAACATGTAAACCAAGAGATGTTAAGGTTGATTATTTTATAACATACAATTTTCTATGAATTTGTAATGCGAGGAATGAAGTAAACAAAACTTAGAAATACTTGGTGTATGTTGTAGAATGCACTGTCAACATAAGAAAGCAACACCCAATGTCCACCCTACCATATTGGGTCATGGAGCATCATGCGCTCTCACCAAACCCCCAAACAAGGAAAAATAAATTTCCCACCATTTGCATCAATGGTGAAAGAAATGTCTAGACTGATGCTTACTTAATGCAAGCTCTAAATTGAAATAACATAGCATGCACAAGAGAACCCTATGAAAAATAAATGAATGCAGGCTAAGATAGAGAACAATAATTAGTAAATTTTCTGATCTTTTGTGGACAGTATGACTTTGAAAATTGAAAGGACATAGCCTTTTGAAGAGGACCCCATCAAAAGAAATTTCTAATGGAGCCTAAGAGAAAGTGGAATAAAATTAACTATTTTATTCCATGACAACTGTAGCCTCAAACATATGAATTCTATTTAAATATTATGTCAGAAATATACAGATGTGTACATAAAATATATAAAATAAAACACAACAAAATGAGTCTAGTGTGGTGAACATTTGTATTTGAGACAAAATATGTAAATCAATAGATTAAAAGAGCTCTATAATGTATACTACAAAATATACAATACACATGTAATGCAAGGTATGAAAAAAGTAAAATTTAAGCATACTTGTGCACACAGTACATTCTAGCGGGAAGGGAAGAAAATGAGGGGTGGTGTGCACCCAACCAATTTGAACAATGATATAAAGAATGTTTTGGCTACTAATGAGTATAAATAAGTTCATTGGAATCCACATTATGGCTTGAGTATGATCTGGAAGAATAAGAGCAAAGTGCAAATATTAGTGTAGTGGTCATCTCTAATTGATACACATGTAAACCAAGAGATGTGAAAGTTGATTATTTTATAACATACAATTTTCTATGAATTTGTAATGCAAGGAATGAAGTAAACAAAACTTAGAAAGTTGATTATTTTATAACATACAATTTGCTATGAATTTGTAATGTGAGGAATGAAGTAAACAAAACTTAGACATACCTGGTGTATGTCACAGAATGCACTGTCAACATAAGAAAGTAGCACCCAATGTCCACCCTACCATATTGGGTAATGGAGTGTCATGCGCTCTCACCAAACCCCCAAGCAAGGAAAAGTAAATTTCCCACCATTGGCATGAATGGTGAAAGCAATGTCTAGGCCACTGCTTACTTAATGCAAGCTCTAAAGGCATCAAAAGGTGCACATATGATGATTTTTTGGGTTGAGTATGGTTGCAAACATGAAAGAATAATTCAAAATTTAGTACACTAAACACATACCATTGGTAGACGATAAATCAATCAAAAAATATAAAGACTTATAGAATTCATAACAAATTGTATACAATGAAGGTGGAGTAGAAGAATGCAAGAAAATAAAATGTAGGAATACCTTGTGTAGGGAATGAAATGGAAGATTGAGAGAGTAAGGGAGGACTGTTTTGCACCCTTCCACATTATTCTATCAAGCGTCATGAATTCTCACCAAACCTCTAAGCAGAGTAATTTTTTCTCCATGAATTTTTAAACTATATGTCAGTACATAGATGCAATCTAAAATGTTGTCAACAGAATATCATTTGAAACAAGGGAAATTAGAAGTTTAGTACAACAAACATGTATCATCACTACAAACTATTTAGATAAGGAAGTATAAACAACTGTATAATTTTTAAAGAATAATATCTAATATATGTGGAATAAAATACATGTTATAAACAAGATGCAGGTATACCTTTTGCAAAGAGCAACAAACAATATGTGGGAAATTGAA
This sequence comes from Sequoia sempervirens, assembly GCA_007258455.2. Taxonomy (NCBI): domain Eukaryota; kingdom Viridiplantae; phylum Streptophyta; class Pinopsida; order Cupressales; family Cupressaceae; genus Sequoia; species Sequoia sempervirens. The sequence continues at coordinate 42,226 of VDFB02322386.1, read as the reverse complement.
TGTAATTGTCTTCTGGAACCTAGCAATTTTATTAACCTGAAATCACTATTATCTTTTCAAAAAATATATAGAGTTGCAACATTTATCACAAAGAACTTTGAATGTAATTACAAAAGAACAGATGGAAAGAATGAGATACAACCTTACCTTGTATACATATAGAATATAGTTTCAACTTGAAAAACATGGGAAACTTGTGAGCATAAAGGTATTAACAATTATAAACATCTATCGTAATAGCTGGAAATGTTCCCAATCTAAATTTGTTAGAATTTGAAATTGTTAGAAATAAATAATTCAAGTGTGATAGCTATGGAGGTGGGACTATTTCAGTAAAGCGTAGGAATACATTGAGACCAAAGTGAAATTTAGATAATGGATGTTTTTTGTTGGCAAGAAGGGGAAACAAAAAGCAACAGTTGAATAACAACTTCTTGTACTGATGTCTGTATAACTAAAACTTTTGAAAAGTTGGGTAAACTGAATAGAAGTGGGAATGAAGGGTACTGTGGAAGAATTGAGACAAAGAGGAAAAGGAGCAGTGGCATAGGTGCCATGGAAAACAAAAATATTTCATGATGGTGGCAGTGTAGAAAATTGTTGGAGATGTTCCTCTTCTTTGATTCAAAGTGCATTGTATTTGTTGGAATGCAGCCTAGAATAACTGTCAAAAGAGAAAGGTGGATCTATGCATAGTCATTCTAGTGATTTAACACAAGAGAGAGTTGTGAATGTTAGTCCTTGCATTTCTTTAGTTCCAATATCTATTGTAGCTTTCTCTAGTGTTAAGCCTTGAGATTTATGGATTGTGATAGCCTAGGCCACTGTCAACGAGAGCTATCTTTGGCTGCCTCATGTGATTGGGATAAGGGGGATGAATCTTGGATTCTCCTAATCCCATGCTGGCCTAATGTAGCTATGGAATTCAACAAAAACATATTTAGGTAATAGAGGCGGTTTAGCACCCCTAGCATATATAATATCCTTCACTAAACCCAACAATCCATTCACCAGGCTAGCTGCCACCCAAAGATTTGTTGTCAACATTACTTGTTGACCAATTGCAAGCAACAATTCAAGTTGAAGTTGTTCATCATTAGCATAATCAAGTGCATTTTGTTGGGAACATTCAACATCACTAATTGCAATTGGAACATTTAATTGCTATAGCATTTTCCTATTGTGCAAAGCAACCAAGCTATTAGTTGGGAATAAGTGGATAGCCTGATCAAATTCTTTGTTTTGCTTGGATGCAAGCATGGATTTTGTTCGATTCATAAGAAGTTTCCAATTAGTCAGGATGCCTGGAAGTTTCTAATATTCATAAGGAGCATACAAAACTGTTGTTGTGATTCAGATTGCCCATGCTGGCGAAAGATAGTGTCAAGTGTAACAACAATATTAAAAGTGTGCCACAATTCCAATGCTATGGATTGAGAACTATAGATAGGCCTATCCATAATAGGGGGCAGTTGTGCCAAGTCACCCACGAGTATAATAGAAACAACACCGAATGGCTACAAATGTCTCATAGGGAATGCTTGCCACAATCGACTATCTATTTTTAGCAGCAACTTGGGATCCAAGAAACTCATTTCATCAATTAGTATGTACTTAATATGTTTGAAGTCTTCTTGAAATATGGTCAATGGTTTTCCTTTCAATGGATTCATATCTTTTATTGGTATGCGAAGAGCAGTATGCACTGTGGAGGCATGAACATTGTAAGCAACAACACCCGTTGGTGCCAAAACAAGAAAAGGGTTCATTTGTTGCCTCAATGATTGATTTAGTGCTCTTTGTATCTTGTCAATCAAGAATGATTTACCTATTCAAGTGGTTCCTTGAATGATCATACGAAGCGGGGGTGATGAGGGTGGGCCAAGGTGGTGTTGTTCAATGATTCTCAAAGCAAGCTCCTATCTAGGAGATAGTCGATGACAAAGGGTTGGTGTTGCAAAAGAGGAAAGGGTGTCTTCAGTTGTATGCAATTTAATTGTTGAACCAAACTATTCAGCAATGCTATGAAGATTCGCTGTAACATTGTGGGTGTCCCACCTATGGTGCAGGTCAAAGTTCCATTGATCCAAGAGTTGTAGATGGTCAAAACAAACATTGTTTGTGGCACCAAATCGAGAGAGTAACTCTCATTCATATTCATCAACCCTCCTCATCAATAGGGCAGTCACTAAGTCTATTCACATGCCAAGAAACATAGCCAACAACATGAAGTAGCCTCCAATTTTGTGTTATTCTTTCTCTTGTAATCCCTATGTCAGCCTCCACATTTCAAAAAGGTTTGTATAGAAATAGTTCTGACCAAAAAAATGTTTCATAGGAATCACTTTGTTCTAGGGGGATGGTCTTGAAAAGCAGGTGAACAATGATGATTGTAGGTTGTGGGTGAGCACACCAAGCTAGGCCTTTGCAATTTTTGTGATATGTATAGAGTTGTGCGGAATGAATAAGGGATATTTCCTTCATTTCAGGTGGTCTTTTCATGTAGGAATGAATATAAGCACTGGAAAGCTCATCACCATTTTTAACTATTTTCAACCGATGGAATGTCTGCCTGCTAACATTCAAAGACAAGAAATGTCAACTTGAGATGACAAGGGGAAATTTTTGCAGCATATGGCATGTTTCTTGTGCAACAATGTCACGATCAACAACCAAATTCATCATGAATTTTTGGTATGCAAGCAATGCTTTATCCCCAGATGAATTTGTATTTACAAGCCTTTGCAAGATATCAATGTAGGCTTTAGATTTTTTCTCAGACTTTGATGCATAATTGGAAATGTAGTTTAGGACAATTTCTCTAGACAATACTGGCTAGAAATCAATATTTTCTCACCAAATTGCAAGCATCTCAGGGTTGTGGATATTAACACGCTCATCATTTCTTGCTAGTTTGTACGATTTGTTTAATTCACTATCAATTGTCAATGTTGAAGATGGTTGTCTATTCCATGGAGTTTTGTAGTGACATTGCAATTGTTGGCCTTTTTTCCTAAGGCAAGTGTATTGAGTGCACTTGGTATGCCTTTGAACCATGTTTAATAACTATTCATAGTCCACCATTGGATCCATAGAAGAAATTTTTGTAGTATTAAGTAAGCATGGGTCATCCAAGGCTCAGTGGTGGATCCTTGATATTAGTTTCTTTGGGGAATGAGGGTTCCATGCTGAAAAATAGCGATCAAAGAATTTTTTTGCTTGTTGAAGCTCATGAGGGTTGGACCAATCAAGCATGTCCATATTTGGGGCATCTGGGAGCCACAAGAAACCGTGTACATGTGTTGACCCATGATGTTGCCACTCATACCTATACCAATAGTGGAAAAGTATATCAATAACCTCTTCACAAAAAATAGTGAATCACAGGTGCATGTACAAGGCTGTTATGTGTGGGTTTTGCACAATTTTCTCTATGAAGTGTGTTCGGGAATATGGTGAATCAAATTGGCTATTGGGTTCAATCACCCTATGCAGATCAAGCCATTTTGTATCTGCAAAGCTCAAAGTGAAGAAAAGAGTCGGTGTACCAAGCTAGTTGATCATTGCTACAAGCTCTTTTCAGCTCTTGGCCCAATATGAGCGTGTTCCTCGCAAGGATGCACCAAAGTGAATAAGTTGGTTTTCTATTTGGGTATCTGGTGCATTCCAAAGTAGCTGCCACAAAGCAAGAACTGAATTTGGGACTCTTTCCTCCAAGTTTATTTTCATAAAAATAGATGTTGATTGTTGGCTTCGATGTCTCATTATTAAATTATAAATGTAATATCTAAATCTAACATGCCTCCCAAATCTATTATCACAGTATCTCATCAAGTAGAAGGCATATTCATGTAAGTGAACCTGTACTGCTCTTGATTGTAGCAACATTGCCATGCCAGTTGGGAACAATGTTGGAAAATTCATACTTAATAACCCTTCTATATTATATTCATTGATAGGGATAGAATATATTTCAGGCCAAGGCAAGGTATTTTGAGTAGTGTCTTTAATTTTTAAGGAATCTCTAATTTCCTACAATTCTCGAGGAGGGTTAGGAATCAACGGAATAAATGATGACAAGTCTTCAAGGTCAGCTTCATCATCAACAACACTCTCTACAGCTGTCATTGGTTCATTTGGGCCATGCCTCGATTCTTCCATTATGTACAAGAGATCAGAGATGTCAATACTTGTAGGAGACAACAAATTTAAAGCATCACAGTCTATTGCAACATCACTATAGTATAGGTCATTCTATATTTTATAAATTAATGTAGCCATGACATTATGTTTGTCAACATAGCAATCATAGTTTTTCCCTTGCATGCCAATTCTTTGCACAATGACAACTTCAAGATCATGTAGCCGGTGCAGAAACAAATTTGCAATGCTAGTGATGTCTTGTGGGAAGCTTATAGTATGGCCACTATATTTGTATTGGCCTCCTTTGGTGTGGGTTACTCGTAAAACAGGAGCAACTCTGGCTATAAGCATTTCTTCAACTTGAGTAAGCTTTGCAAGGATGGCTGGTTGTGGCCTTGGATCCATTCTTTTTTCCAGGATATATCTATGGACACCCTTTTTAGAAGCACAATGCAAATAGACAATTCCAACACTGGATGTTCAGACTCTCATGCCAACATAGCTCTCATTACAAGTAGAACAAGTTTTCAAGTTAGACAAAGCATCAATGTGTCGATGGAAGGATTGCATTGCTATGCAGAAAGGTTCACCAAACATGTTGCCTGAGGGTGGGGTTGTTGAAGGTGTGGTTGGCAAGGTATGCCCAGGAAGGGGTTGCGGCAGTGTACATCTAGGTATTGTGGAAGTAGTCTCATAACGATGGGTGTGGTTCAATGGCGAATGGGAGGAAGTTGAGGGGGAGCAATAGTCAGCAAATGTTACTGGCAAGCTTGCTTGCAATGGCAGTGTGCCTAGCTGGGCATGGGCCACCAAGCCAACTGGGTCCATGACACTTCTCCTTTGCAAGTAATTGGCTCACTGATCTACGCAAATCTAGCCTTTGTGGCATGCATAATAAAGTTGGTTTCTTTCACACTTTTCTACCTTTATACGATCTACACTTGATGTGGCATTGAAACCTGAAGAAGGCTGCAATTCCTACAACAATAATATTAACAACACAATAAAATGGTTGCAAAAACCAAGTTAAAGGGCAATGACATAACTATAGCGGTCAACCTAATTGAATATGTAACAAAGAAGTGAAAAGAACAATAAGACCAATATGTATACATAATTGTATGTATTCATATGCATTGTATTTAAAAGTGCTTTCAAACTCCAAATAAAAAAACAAGAATGCAAGGACTCAATCTGATTGGACCAGTGGCTAACTCAAAAGGAAATGCATCGATTGCATTACAAAATTTTTCTACGTACAGGAATTACTGGCAACACCATGAATTGAAAAGACTTCTTTTTAGGAGAGCATTATTAGTGTTAAACCATGTCGCATATACTAGTAATTTGTGAAGTGTAATATGATACATAGTTTAATACTTAAATACTCTTCTGAAAAAGAAGTCTCTTCAATGGTATTAGGTCAAGTATCTCCACAAATTTGTGCCATGAGATCAAACATGGAATGAATGTTGCTCATTATTGGAAATATACCACCTTCTAAAGCCTACAAGGAATAATAACCGAGGCATGATTATTGACATTATGCATTAAAGATGAACATATGCAAATTTTATGCTTGCAGATGCAAAACCATTGTGCAAGGGAGGGGGAATTTAGAAAATTAAAATTTTTCATGTGGACAAATTTTTTTCACTATATTCACTTATTGACAATAACCAAGATAAACATATATGGAAACGTGTCTACAAATATCCCACAATAGTGGTTTACAAATTTTTGGCCAAACTAGACACTGAAATAATTTTTTGTAACTAAATCTTCACTTTCGGGCACCTATAGTGGCTAAACCGTGAGGAATTTGAAGTTGATGTAAACTAGAGTTTCATGAAATTTTGTCTATATATTCTAAATTTTTTTTTTTCAAAATTTTTGGAATAAGATTGCACTTCTTTTTCCATCTCCCTCGAAAAATAATTTTTTTTCAGAAAACAACATTTTTAAAAAGTGACGCTCACCGTATAACGCATAACTTTTTTTCCATGAAGGATAAAATTCTAATTCTTTCAAATTTATATTTGTAGCTCTGATATCTAGTGCTTCCACTTGATTAGATAGTTTTTTATTGAATGTTTTTTCTTTAATCAAGTTTCAAATTCAAACCAATTATAATTCAGACATAGCGCGACCATATAACGTGTAACTTTTTTTTTATGTATCAAAATTCAATTTTTTTCTCTTTGTTGGATCAAGGACTTCAATATCTGGTGCACTCATAGTTTTTAGATTTTTTTTTTTTGATAATCTTCTATTTTTCCACATGTGAAGAACAAAGAGCTTGATTTTCGGTGAAAAACCTACATTCACGAGAAATAAAAAATAAATATAATAATAAAATAAAATTTATTTAAAATTATACTTTTTGGGAAGCTTATAATAAGGAATAAATAGTTACAAAAAATAAATTTTAAATGAATTCATTTGATCCCCCACAAGGTAAATCAAAAGTGGGTTTTTATTAGCATTTTGATAGGTGTAAAGGAGACTAATTTATGGGTATGGTTTAAAACTAGCGGGGTTTTATCCAAGGGGGTTTGATTTAAGGTAGTTTGATCAAACCCTCTTCAATTGGAATGCTTTAAATGAAACTTTTTAAGGCTTAAATCATTATATTTTCTAAAAATATGTGATTTTAGCAAAAATTAGATCCTCCCAGAAATTGTAAACCAGCTTTGTGGGATCACCTATGCAATCTCTGTTTAATGTAGAGTGTCATGAATGGAAAGTACGATGCACTATTTAAGGAAGATTGTAGTGAAAATTTCTACTGCCTATCATTCTGCATCATCCCTTCCTTCATGACACTCTCCATTCAAAATAAGTTCATATTTTTTGTTGGACATGCATATATACATATATACATATATATATATATACATATAGTAAAACGAAGGAAAAAACTAAGAAAGCAACAATGCAATTAATCAATAGTGAGGCAATGCAAAATGAAATAGACCAAAGAAATACTCACTCTCCACTATACAGTTATTACTAAGACATCACAATCAACAACATCGGATGTATATCTAGCAATCTACTAGTTGTAAAATATTAAACATGGTAGAGAAGTAAAAAAAATGGAAATTACAAACCTGTACATTGACAAATACTTTCTCCAATAGTGATCCATCGACAAGAACCCAAGCATGTGCATATGTAAATGTATTTACAAATGTACCTATACATATGAAATTTTTTCAATGGAGAGTGAAACAAATGAAAGGTGCAATGTACACTTTAAGGAGGAGTGTAACGCCATTGCTTCCATGGTTGTGCATCATACCTTTATTCGTTCCAATGACCATCCATAAAAGCTTCACATTTTCCATTGCACATGCGTATATACATACACATATACATATAGAAATATTACAATGAACGTAAAACATGCTTGCAAACACCAAAGCAAAAGAAAAGAAGATGTATTGTCCATCCTACCATATTGGGAATACAATCTTATCAATGAAAATTTCTATGTACAAAAAGATATACATATGGAATCAAAAACAACAAAACAAGGCCTACTCTCCACCCTACCATATTGGGTCATGAAGCCCCATGGGCTCTCACCAAACCCCCGAGCAAGAATATAGATTTTCCATCACTTTCATCAATGGTGGAAGCAATCCTTCTATTCACACATACTAGACATCCTATGATTGCAAAAATTCTATTTGAAAGCCTTTAAGAAATAATGAATAGCGAATAGCAAATTTGAAATGGAAAACAAAAAAAGAAGGCCTGTTGTCCACCCTGCCACATTGGGTCATGAAGCTCCATGGGCTCTCACCAAATCCCCGAGCAAGAACATAGATTGTCCATCAGTTCTATCTATGGTGGAAGCTATCTCTCTCACGACACAATAAATAAATCCTTTTGTGAGCCTCTAACAAATAAGAACCTAAAAGGTATGCTTGACAACTATGCAAACAAATAAAATCCAACATGATTGATTGGATGCATATAGAGGGACTTGTTGTTTGGAAAAATACATACTAAAGAAGTACATGGAGAAATGTACATGCACAACATTACTTGCAGACAATATAGATATATAGTTGAGTGAGAACGTATAGATATAGACATGCAATGTTACATTTGTTGGAAAGGGCAGATGGACTTCAACCTTCAAAGAAGCTCACAATCTTGGCTCACAACTGTTGAAGGGGCTAAAGTCAGGGAACACCCAACAATTCCTTATTGAAATTTGCAAATGCGTTCGCTATCTCTACTCACATTTTTTAATAGAAGATATTGTCACAACCATTACCACTACATGCACACCATACAATAGTAAATGTTGACGCAAAGAGGATGAGCTTCTGTGAAGGTGCATGTCCAACCACCTGCTGTGAAATTTTTTCTGAAGCTGGCATCAAGATATTTTCCATTTTTTACATTGGGCAAGGACTCCAAGAGGAATAGAAATTTTTTGGAAATATTATTTCACTTGTGGTTCATAGGTTGTTGTAGGTTGTATTGCTTAATCTTTGTTAACACACTGTTGATTATTCCAATTTTGATAGGTTGTTGTTGAGAGAAGACTATATTTTTTTTTGGAAGAACAAATATTGTTTAATCTATGGTCAATGTCTTATGTCTATCATTTTGCAAGGATATGTTACTGTGCTTGTTTGTCTTTAATGTCTCTCTTTGCCTGGATTTGTGCTGAAACAAATATTGTTTGATTTATGCCATCTATTTTGTTGCTATGCCTGCAATCTAGCAAAATACTTAATGTTATACAGGTTACATCTCATTGCATTAGGTATTGTTAATTGTTGTTCTTTGCAATGGAACAAAATACTCAATCTTATACGCTCTCTGTTAGCTTCCATTGGGCATTGTTGATTATAGTTCTATTGCTTAAGCTATATTGTTTCATTTTGGAGGTGTTGTTTTGTAGGCTATATTCTTTCAATTTTCAGGCAGGTTGTGTTGAGAAAGGAGTGCTTTTTTGTATGGGTTTGTTACTATCAATTTTCGATGAGTTTCTCTTTAATGTTTTTATTTTTGTGGGTATGTTTGCAACAAGATAATATATATATATACACATAAATATACACACGCACACATATATATACATTATTTGAATTTCCATTGAGACATTGTATGCAAAAGGTTGTATTGTTTGTTATAAACAATATTATTTCATTAATTCTTAGCATCTTTTGGCTATTCTAATTTTGAGAAGGTGCTATAGAGAAAAAACTATATTGTGTGTGAAAATGATTATTATTGTAATACCCCTCGTGTTGCTGATACTTTCTAGATACTCTTTTGTGTTGAGTTTTGTACTTGGGTTTGTGATGGTGATTATTTCACCAATTTGATTTGTGTGGATTTACAGTTTAGTTTGGTTGGATGCACTTGATACTACTTATGTTGATTTATGATATATGATTTGATACAGCTTATGATACATGATTTGTGGTGTTTGTACTATCTAGATATGTAATCATTTTTATGTGATGTTATGTGGTGATGTTATGGTTTAATGATTGTTTATGGATTATGTTGTGTATGCTAGTGGTTCTTGGTGAAAGGAAGAAATAGCATCACTCGTTCGCGAGTGCCCTGCTACGCCACGACTACCTTTCACGGTGTGTCTGTATTGGATATTTATATGTACTTAACGTTGTTTTCGTGCAAGATGCAAGTACTGGACACCGACTCCACTTGCTTGATAGGTCTGAGTGTGTCCCATAAACCCAACGGGTATGAAGTTGAAAAGGAGTTTATAAGGAAGTGTCCCCATCCAAGTTGTCATCCCCGTTGTTATGTCTAACAATGTCATTTTCCACAATCCCGTCTTTGTTTTGCAAGTTATTATGTTATTCATTGATTTTAATTTTTGTTTTATGTGTCATTTAATTAATGTTTATGTTTGACATTTCTTGGTAGATTAATAATATTATTTTAATTAATGTGATTAAATATTAGGTAAATGTGGTTAAGTTAATTGTTAAATTTAAATTTATTAAGTTTTAAAAATGTTAAATTAAATGTTGTTTATTTAATTAGAATAAATAAATAAAGTAGATAATATTGTAATAATTGTAAATTGTTATTTGTAAAATGAAATAAAACAATTTAATGATTTTTATCAAGTTTTTGATAAATATTAAATAAAGGAATTTTTAATTAATTTTGTGTGATAATTATGGGCTTTAAAATCAAATAAAAAAATAAAAGCGGAAGATTTCATTAAAATGAAAAAAAAATAGGAAAAGAAGAAAAAGGACGAATGCATGTTTAGTTTATTTTTTGAAAATTAGAAAAGTAGTGGAAACTTGCTTCTTTAATGGATTTTAGTTTTCGAAAAGGAAAAGAGTTTTCTTTTTAATTAATTGAAAAAGAGGAGAAGTTTTCTAAACTTGTAATTTTTGGGGTGAAGAAAAATTTGTCTGCAAAAGTATTATGCTTCTCTGGTCTTTCTCTATAAAAATGATTCAGAATTGAGTTTCAAAGAGGAAATTGGGAAAAACTTGTTGAGGAAGGAGAAAGAAGTTGTGAAGGCTTATTCGAAAGAGGAAGGAGGAATCTACTGTGCACGACACTCCGTTTACAAACATAAGACTCTAGGTTCTTTTATTGTTATCTATTTTAATTCTGTTTGAAAATTGAACGTGTAGATTCGTATATGTTTTAACTTTTGTAGTTAAATAGTTGTGTTTTCTTGAAAGATTATGCTATTTGAAAACTAAAAGGGTTTGAATTTTCTTGAAATGCTTTGATTCTCTTGCATGGTTGAATGCAAATCCTTGTTTCAATCTATTCTCCCCAATCCTTTCTATTGATTGTACATTTTGTTTTTGAAGAAATTCGTATATTCTTCTGGAGAAGATTTGTGTTTTATTTTTGGAGAAAGTTATTCATTTGTGGCTGTGGAGATTGGATTCTTTCTTCAAAGATGAAATTATCCATAGAATTACATTTTGTGTTAAGGAGAAAATAAACATATATATTTGTTTGATCTGTATATTTTCTGAGAGAGTGGGATTGCCATTTATTAGAAAATATCTATATATATACATACATACATACATACATACATATATATATTTGTAAATTATGTTCTAGTTAAAATATATATATATAGGTCAGTATATTAGCTCTGTGAAAACTATATTTTAACATTGGGAAAAGAGCTAGATCAAAGTTCTGGTCTATTTAATATATATATATATATACATATATTTGTTATTATTGTTGTGTTATTTTTTAAAAAACATTATTTAATAAAAAGAAATGTATTTCGATTGGGGGAGGGATAGCGATGTCGTACCCCAACCTCCGCCCCCTCTCCCTGCATTATGTGGTGTGGGGGTTGTTGTGCAACCAACCCGCAGCTACACACAACAGCCTTTGGCCTACTGCGCACAGCCCTGGGCTAGCCACGGCCTCCCCAACTTGCTTGGTTTATTTTATTTTTATTTTTATTTTTTATTATTGTTTTTTTATAAATTATTTTAATTTATAATATATTTAATATTATATATATATATAAGTTATGTTATTAATTCAAATATGCTATGGGTATGTGCAAGATCATGATGGGCCAAAAAGTGGCAATATGATGGGTATGTGGTCAATTTACTATTTTTTTTACCCAAAATTGATGAAACAAAAGGGGTTTTAAAGGAGATTATCAGCTTCCAACCCATATAAATTATGCTTTACTTTGAATTTAATAAGTAATTATTATTTATTTTCTATTCAAATTATTTACTCAAAAGTCTTGATTAATAGGCTCATTGAAAACATCTATAGCTTTCAAACGAATCACATTTTTGAATCCAAAACATGAGTCACATCTCTACGCTTCCTATACTATAGGATTAGAAAAAGAAAAAAATGAATTTCATGAAGTTTTAACCAAGTTAAGGTGGTCGACATAATGAAGTTTTTATATTTTTAAAATTTGTAATAAAAATTCATAAGTAATTATTTACTTGGAAAAAATTACAAAAATATGCATCACATCGTGCATGAGTCCTTTACTTATATCTAAAAATCTTATAAAAAAATATTATCATTTTATTGGCGGTTAGGTGGTTAGACAGACGCTTCTTATTTTTCCTTGAAATTTAAGTACCAATCGCATTGAAATTTCAAATTTTCACTAAATCGATTTTTAAACAAACCTAGTAGTTTAGAAAATACATTCAATTTGCTATAGATCCTATTCTTACATATTTTTGAAATAATAGAGATAACTTATTCAAATTTTTGCGTCAAGTTGCCTAACTCTAATTTTTCTAAATTTTTTGCCACTTAAGGGCCTGCTTTCTCCATGATGATCTTGCACATACCCATATATATATATACTTGATGTAAATATGGAAGAATTATTATGATGGTAATTGCAATGCCAGATTTCATGTTGTCATTGGTTAAATTGAAAGAAAACATTTTTATTAAATTGAATTGAGTGATTTTTATCAAAATTAAATGTATTGGGTAAATTGATTGTTTATATTTCATGGATGGAATCGTGCGTTGCAATGAGTTTATTTTAAAATGTGTTTGTTGAATTATAGAAATTCTTGTTTATAATGAAATCTTGAAGTCGTGTAATTGTTTAACTCTTTAGTTTTCCTTGGGTTAATTGTTGTTTTTGCTTGAGTTGGTTTATGGTCATATGGGAACCCTCAAGATAGTTTAACCCTCTATGTTAGTGTAACCCTCGGTGTTATTCATACTTGCTTTTATAAAGAAAATCATCTCATGTATTTATGAATTCCTGAATAATAATAATATGCACATCTTTTTGCAATAGCTTTTCTTTTTTCTATTTTTCTCCTTTGTGGAAGGTTTTTTGGTTTGCATGTCTGATCTTGGTTTCTAACATGGTATCAGTGCCCTAATTTGCAACCCCTTCTCATATTTTTTGAGAAAATAATTACAGAGTTTGTTTGAGATTCCTCGAGGGTTTCATGCCTTGAGTTCATCTATGCAATGGCTTGGATCAGATCGGGCTTCACCATTGGATTCAGAGTGTTGGAAAAAGTTATGATTAGCTTTTATTTTGCTGATTTTCATCATCGTTGAAGAAATCTATTAGGGTTTCAAGCTCAATGATTTTTCTGAGAGATATAGGGGTTGCCTAATTTTCTAGGCATTTTGGGCCAAAATGGACCTCACCGTTGGATTCGTAGCACCCAAAAACCCCTATTTTCATATAAAATTTGTCCATTTTGGACACAGTCGACTGGGGAGGCAAAAAAAAAAATTGTCCGAGGGTCATACGGCCCCCAGGCATAGTTTTTGAGGTTTAGATTTTGAATTTTTTTTTAAAAATATATAAAAAAATCAAAAAAATTAGAATTTTTCTGCGCGACCAGCTTTCAATGGTTGCGCCACCCCTGCAGGTGGCGGCCACCACTCTCCACCACCAACAGTGGTAGCCTTGTTACCTACCACCGGTGCCTCCCCATACTGCCACTCCCCCTGCCTTCATCCCTCACAGGTTTAACACAAAGTTGGTCATGGTCACGTTGGGGACCGATCCCCAAGGGTCAGCCCCCGTCGAGTTCACCCCAATCATATTTCTAACCTAGGGCTCCACTGCAGAACCCAGCTGCCAGCCCCCTAGTCTGCCTAGGTGACCAGGGGCTTTATTTTTTTAGCCCATGAGGGCTTGTGGAGGCCATATTGGGCAATTTTGGAGCACTTTCATGGAATCGGGCATAACTTTTGCATACGGTGTCATTTTTTCACAAACGAGTTATTGTCAGAAATCTAGTTTCGAGATCTTCGCAATGGTGTAGGTGTGATTTTTTGGTTTTTCATTTTTGATGCCTTTTTCAACCTCAAAAGTCACATATTGTTGTTTTCACTCTAGGAGACATCTTTTGACTCGCTTATCCTTTTTTTGCCATTCTTGCGGTGTTGGAAAATTGGTTTAGTCCTCTACACAGATCTGAGGTCTATTTTTATTTTCTATTTATGCATGTTTGCATTCTCTCCTTTTACAATCATTGGGTTATTGTAATAAATGAACTAAGGTAAAGTTCCATCAGGGGGGTTTCTTGCATAATAATCTGATTAGAGTGTGCATGCACTTTGATCTCCATCTTCATCTTGATTTGATGGCAACTCGCATGGGTTATATGTAGTTTCTTAGTTTCTTTTGGCCACATATTTCTCTTGCTTGACACATATAAGATTCACATTAGTTCACACTTCAGATTGGGAGTTCATGATTATTGATCCGCATTGGTTCAGATCCTTCTCAGTTTGAGGGCCATGTTTTTATGGTTAATGTTCTAGAGACTTTATGGTACTTGTTCCTATGGAAGAGTTTTAGTCTCAGTTTGGCATTAACATTGAGATACATGGTTTCTAGATTCTGTCATCATATCATCTATTGTTGCTTCACAAATTCCATGGTTGTTCTAGTTTGTGAGTTTTCCAGTGTTCCATGGCATCGGTCTCTGTCACATTATTATGATTGCTTTGGTTTCTTGTAGATAGAAGTATCTTTCCTTTCTTTTCGATTGTTCTGTTACTCCACAGTTCTTCTAGTGCTTCTTTGTGTAGTCATCTCATTGTAGGGGCTTTGTCCCACTTTTCCTTCTCTACCTCATTATTGCATTTGTACATGGGTACCTGATCATTCCTTGTTGTAGGGACCCATTCATGCTTTCTTGCATTCATCTTAGTTTTAGGTGCATGCTTTTTAGTCTCCCTAAGTTGCACTTATGGGGGGGTGTTGGTGTAATTAATATTTAATTACACTTGCATAACTTTACTTAGGTAATATTTTAATTCCTAGGTTAATTATTCTCATCCTTATCTTGTTGAGATATCTTGTTGCTCAAGATAAGATTAGGGTTATGCATACTTTCTTTTATAAAGAAAATCTTCTCACGTAATTATGAATTCCTGAATAATAATATTTTGCACATCTTTTTGCAATAGCTTTGATTTTTTATGTTTTTCTCTTCTATGGAAAGTTTTTTGGTTTGCATGTCTGATTTTGGTTTCTAACACTTTGTAGGAGTTGAGGCTATTTGGTTTTAGGCTTCTAGAGGCGAGAGTATACTTGTTACATTTGAGTTGTCATTTTTTTTTATGTTTGACAACACTTTGATTGTAGTTGTGATTCTGAGTTTATGCTTGGGTTGTACCTATTTTTATGTGTATCTATCTATATGGATGTTAGTGAGATGATTGTGCCTCACATGTATTTTAGTTTTGAGATTTAGTACTTCTTTGTGATGGTACAACCCCTTGGAGCTTTGATTTTGTGGTTTGGGTTTCTAGGGAGAGTGGCTCTATGTGGGCACCAATGCACAAAGGGGCAATCAGGATAACCCACGTTAGAGTTAGAGTAATAAGTGATAACTTAATTAAATAAATTAAGGGGGTTGGGTAGTAATAACTTTAACATGATATTTAAGGATACCTCATCCACCTGTTAGGGATTTCACAGACTAAGAGTGGGCTAAGAAGGCCATGGTTGGAAAGATCGTTGCCTCGTCTCCATGAGAGGTTAATGGTTCCACACAAGTCACCCTATGGGGTCGGTGCCTAGAGAGGCTTTCAAGATAGCCATATATGGGGGCCGACACCTAGAGAAAGGCAGTCAGGATAACCCATGTAGGACTATGCGATGACACTCTCCTCTAGCATTCTTGATTTGTTATTTTTGCTAGCCTCTGAAAGTGGTCTCTTGATGTTATGTTTTCCTTTTTGTTTTCATGTCTTCCTTGTTTGGAGTTGACTCTTGTTTTTTGTTTGGATGATCTTGGTTAGGATCCTTCCTTATTTACTCCTATCACAAAGGTGGTCGGGTGGAATGTGCTACGCACCCCATTGGGTCCCCTATCATACAGTTGTGCAGTTCAGTGCAGTGCTTTGTAGATACAACATGATCTAGAGTTCACCTTGTTATCAGATGTGAATGTTTTAATGTTAGCATTATGATGGTTTATATTATACATTTTAGAATTTTGTTTATTATCATTTTGTTATGAGTTAGTATGCATAATGTTACCTAGTGTACCCCAAAGGACTTAGGAGATTAGCTTGTAATCTATTAGATGAATTATATACATTAATATACATACTTTATATTTTTTAAAAAAAAAATTGTGCCATACATGTTAGATGTATTAGTTTTCTTTAGGGTTGCATGGTGGGGCATTACAATTATTTGGTTTAAGGTTGGCACTTTGTGTGTATGGTTTTGCATGCGTTTGCTAGTTGCCATTTTTCTTGTGTTCCATGGCTTTCTCCATTTGGGGTGGTCTTGCAACTAAAAATATACTACTTTCTGAATATATTGGTTTGTGAACAGAAGCTTATGCCAAATTGATTCTCAACCTAAACCCATCACAGATAGAAAAAATATAACCCTCAGAAGAGCATCCTATTGAAAATTAATAGTGAAAAACGCATAAAAAATATGCTCGTTTCTAAACGAAAGTTTTTAGAAAATTGAAACAATACAATCGTGTGAACAAAACTTTCTGAAAAATAATACAATATAGCAAGCACATTCACAGAAATTTCACAGCCAATGAATGCACTTGCACCCTCACGCAAGCTTTCCCTCTTCACTCACAACCACCTTGAAGAACAACATAAACCCAGACAATGCTACATAACAATACATTTTTTGAAAATTACAACCATAGAATATCTTGATAGAGTTTTGTGTACATATATATGTGTATCATGTATTTGTGTATGTAAGTATCTATGTTTGGGTATCGATGTAATAATTTCCAAGTGTTTTTTGCTACTGCTTTGCAATCTCTAATGATAGTGCCATGCTAGATATGGATGTAATATGGTACTTGGCTATAATGTTTGTTATGTATGCCATGGAGCTCAATCCAGAAATCACCATTGAACAATGCTTTATTAAGAATACCCTAAATTGCTCTAGTAGTTTGGTGAGTTTTAAATGCAAAGTATTATTGCAACCATTTCCAATGTATGCAACACATACATGAAATGTTTGTGATATTGTTTCATTTACGGTGTGTAGCGTGTGGCACACTAATCCGAGTACCAGGTGGCAGATGCATTATAACTCTGGCCAACATATTTTTTCAATCTCCCATACATACACTGGGCAATTTTCAGCAAGGAATTGTTTGGTGTCATTCTATTGCTATACCTGATATGAGAGCCATGAGCAATGCTTGGGTAAGCTTCTGTGAGGAGGAAAGCTGGATTAAGCTCTGTATAGCTTCTATGAAGGTGGTTGTAGGTTATTTTGTGTTTTTTGAATGGACAGATGGTTGCAAATGCAAAATAAAAGTGTCACATCTGATAATATTTTGCCCATTTTTGTTCAAAAAACTTAGCAAGAAGACGTGTGTTTGAAGAAAGTGGGAAGAGCTCCATGTCAAAGGAACCCTTTGTGATTTTGCTTGATTCATGGTTCATGCACTATACCACGCTAAATTGCTTGATTTTCCACAAGGTATTGTTGATTGTTTCAAATATCTTGTCTCATCTATCATTCTAATTTTGTCTTTATTGCTCTGCATGGATTTGATACTATGATTTTTGTTGGGTTTCATATATATGTACATATATATATGTTTGTATATATATATATATGCACATATATATGTGTGTGTGTGTGTGTATGTATATACACACACACACATATATATATGTGTGTGTGTCTGTGTGTGTATACTGTTGTGAAGGTGCAGGCATGTTAATCGACATTGGAATTTCTGTGAAGCTGGTTGGAGGGAATCTTGTGATTTTTGCATACAACAATGGTCACAAAAGGTGCGGGATATGAGAATTCTTGTATATATATGTATATCTGTCTATATATATCTATGTAAACCCTTACCAATATTCCTTAATTCATGGTTCACAGTCTATTTTAGGGTATATTGTTTGATTTGTGAGTTCTAAGTACACAATATTACCTCATTTTTGGTTTTCAATTTGTGTCTATGGTTTTCCATGTATTTGACATTGTCAATTTTTGTGTGTTTCTATTTATGGGGTCCGTGTTCTAGCTATGTTTGCAGGCTTGGGGGAAGGATGCATATTGGAGATTGCCAAAAAGAAGAGGTCTATTTGAACCAAGCGGGAAAATTTGCATTCCAGTAATACCGTTTGCCACATTGTTTCATTTGTGGTATATAGTTTTTGGAACCCTATATTGTCTAATCTGCAATAAGGCACTGTCAATTGCTTCAAATTTTGATAAACTGAACAAACAGGCATATTTTTTTGATGTGCTTATCATTGTTAACTTTCGGCAAGCTGTTGTTGAGAAGGCTATATGGTATGAATTTTTTGACAGGGTTTTGTTGAAGCATAAGTAAATTTCAACTCCGATTTATTTTTGTGACTCTTTGTGGGTGTTTGTTTATGGCTTCCGTTTGGTGGTTATGTTTTGAATCCAATATAATTGTCCATGTTATGCAGTTTTTTTTGGTTGCTCTTCTGTATCTTGGGGTATATTGTCTCATCCTCAAAAAAGGTGTTGTTGACAAGTCTTCCAATTCTCCTTAAGGAGCTATATTTGTTGGCTTTTGTTTTTTAGTTATGGCTGCAATGTAATAAAATAGTTAATCCTATACACTTTGTGTTAGATTCCATTGGGAATTCTTGATTATTGTTGTCTTGCTTTAGCTATATGGTTTAATTCTTGAGAAGGTACTTTTGAAAAGGCTCTACTGTCTCAATCTTCAATGATGTTCCTTTGAGAGAACAATATATTTTTGAATGGGCTTGTTACCATCCATTTTTGGTGAATGTTTCTTTAAGGTCTGTGTGTTTTGTGGTTGCATATTTCCACCAGTTTGTAACATAAACAATATTCATCAGATAACATGTTCCTTTTCTATCCGTGGTGCATCTATATTGTTTAATAAAATAAGACAATCTACCCAAATTCTTCAAAACCCTATATTATTAGTATAGGAAAACATGTCTTCACGACACTTATTTCATTGTACACATTGAAATTTGCACATGAACCTTAAACAAATAGAAAAATAAAATGGTCTCAACAACACCTTCTCAAAATTAGAATAGCCATAAAATGCCAAGAATTAATAAAATAACATTGTTTATAAAAAACAATATAGCCTTTTACATACAATGTCTTGAGGAAAATTCAAATTATGTATATATATATATGTGTGTGTGTGTGTGTGTGTGTGTGTCTAACAACTAACATGCAAGATGTGTGGATGTTTCCTATTTGTGTGAACTTTGGTCAAAATTTTTGTCAGCCTTGCCATCTTTTGAAGTTAGTTGAGTTGACATATATGCACTTTCAAAAAAGCAGCATTGTAAAGTCAACAAAGCAACTATACATTCTATGCCATTTACAAAAAGGAATTGTTAACTACAGGTCTATAGCCCCAGATTATAACCAAAGATAGAGGATGATAGCCAACAACACCTTACATAGTACAATAAGGCCAACAACATCTTGGCTAGCCATCAACCCTTCTATATCACAACTTTTCCAGCGGTTGAAGGAAAGGTTCCAGAGGTGGCTAGTGCATGCTGGGAAGCTATAGAATAGCTGTCAACAATGCCTTGTAGAAAACAACATAAACTGTATAGTGGTGCAAGCATGAACACAAAGCGAAAGAATTCAATCACACATTCATGGTTTCAACAAAGACGTACAAAGTAATTTTGCAACCCATCACCATTCAATAGATACAATGACTATCAACAAGTCTATAATTACCACTGGATAGTGCATAGGAAATATTGCAACAAAAATAAAGCTATATGCAACTCCACTAAAAAGAAACACACGTAAATAGCTAAACAATGGCTACTCCCAAATAGCCAGCAAACAAAGACATGAAAGCCACATAAATACATCAAATATAAACAAGCCACACTATACACCAGTAAGGCTGCAAATGAAAGCAAAGCATATTTACAGTTTGCTCCATGCACATGGGAAACAACCAATACAGGTGCTAGGTGTAACACCCCTCCATTTTGTTCTTTTGATCGAACAGTGTTCGTTATGTATGTTTTTCTTTGTTAGCACGTTGGTTATAAACTTGGTTACTTTTGACCGCTAATTGTTAAGCGATGTAAACATTATGCTTTGATGTGATGGTACTTAATTTAGTTGTTATTGTTATTTCATGTTATGGATTAAATTAGCATGTATGTGAATTATTGATGTTCATGCTTTGATTATATCAGTGATAATTAGGTGTGTCAAATAGCGATATTGTATTGGTGAAGGGAACGGGATCACATCACTCGCATGCGAATGCCCTGTGATTCCATGATTTCCTCTTCACTGTGTGTTTTAATATTTATATATATATGCATGTTCGACACTTGTGTTGTGTGCAGGATGCAGGTACAAGACATTGACTCCACCTAGTTCCACAGGTCCGAGCATGTCCCTTGTCCCATGGAAAACGATTGGGAGATAGTAGCTAGGTTTTCTGTGTCGTGAAATCACCCTAGCCATAGTGTGTTGTCAGGTTGTTAGTGGGGATAAGTTAATTTCTTTGTTGCCTCTTCCCTCCTTGCTTGCGTAGTTAAATTTGCAAAAGAAATGGTGTTTGTTTTATTTAATTGCATTGTCTAAATAAATAAATGAGTGACTATTAATTAATTAGTTAATTTAGTTTAATCAATAAAATAATCTAATCATGGATTAGATTTATTTATTGATAAATTAAATTAAAATATTTGTGTAAGCATTAGTAAATATTGAGATCAAATCAAAAATAAAATTAAAAAAAATAAAAAATGATTTTAAATGAAATTGTTAAATTCAATCTCTTTGAGGAAGAAAGGAAATGCAATTATCTTTTTTGAAGCATAATAGAATTTTGTTTTAAATGAATATCATGCAAATTGAAAAAGGGAAATAGAATTGTTTTATTAAATTTCAAAAATGGAAATATCTAAATTGGCAATAAATTTTGGTGGGTGAACTCAAATTAGGGGTTTGACAATTTTGGAGGAGAAAAATTGCATAAGGTAATTCATTTTATTTGAAATTTTTAATTTGCAATTTTGGAGGAGCAAAGACTTGGATTGAAATTTTTGGAAGAAAATTGGGAAGAAAGGATTGAAGATTTTGGTGAAGCTGAATTGGAAAAGAAAAGGAAAAACCTCCATTGAAGGATTTTAAAGCTTGGAGAAAATCATAAGGTTCCATGTTTTCTTTATTTTGTGCAAATCTTATTTTGAAAATCTTTGTTTTAAATTGTTCAAACTATTTAAGGAATTTAAATTAGTGATTTAGAGGAAAACCCATCAAGAATCTCCATTCAAACTTGAAAAAAAACTCTCAAAAATATTGTGGAAACAAAGAGATTCATATTTCATCATCAAACTTGCAACAAAAATTATTTTGAACAAACCTGGTGATTTCAAATGCACATCTTGTAAAAATTTTGTGTGTTGTGGAAACTCTCATTTTAATTTGGGGAAAGAAATGGAAATATTCAATTTGGTTTGATTAAATCCATTGTTTTCAAATTTTATTCCAAGTGTTGGCAATGAGCAATTGCTCAATCTGGGTATGAAAAGAAGAACAAAAAAAAAAATGAATTTTGTGTGTTCATTGTAACAAAAAAAAAGCATATGGGATTTTTTTTTTAATAGATTCCATTTTCTTTTCTATGATTTTAAGCTTGTGTAAGTGTGAGAGATTCATTTTTTTTTTTAAGCTTGTGTAAGTGTGTAAGTGTGAGCAGGAACAGGGGTTATACCCTCTATTTTCCGTCCCATCTTTATGGAACGAATTTTTAAAAAAAATTAATATATATATTAGTGGGGAGGGGGCGGCACTGTGGCCGGCCCAGCCCACCCCAGGGGGCACTACCATGGCACCTCCTCCCACTGTGGGAGGCACTACCATGGGCAGCGTCACCCAGGGTTGAGCTGGGCGCAGCTCACAGCTGCGTCCCAGCCTCCCTCACTATTCTTTGACTTTTGTTTTTTTGTAAGTTAGATTTTATATTATATTTATTAAATATAATATATATAACATATGTTATATGATATATATTATATTTAATATATATAAATATAAATTTTGTTCATTATTTTTATTATTTTAATAATTAAATATAATATATATATATATATATTAATTTAATATTATATATATAATTGCATAGATATTTAATATTTATATATATAGTTATATTTAAATTAAAAAAATTGTTTACGGTAAATTATTGAATATCAAAGAAAAAGAGATGGATTTAAATTATGAGATGGATCATGTCAAGGAGAACTAAATGAATAGTTAAACCATTGTGGATTGTCAACGTGACTTGAGTCTCTTGAATTTGTGCAAAGTTTATGTTGAGTTAAATTATTTAAGTGCACTACGTCATTGGGTGAATTGGATTTACGAAATCCTAATTTTAGCTTTTATTTAAAATTGCTTGTAGTGCTTTCTTTTGATGTTTGGCATAAATTCTTGGGGTGGGGGAAGTCTAGTCAGTACTATGTAAGTCTTCCAGATAGGATTTTCTTTTATGTGTTTTAAGGTTGATGTCATGTCGGTCGACCTTGTTTGCCTTGGGTAGTGCTTAATTGTGTCCTGTGTTGTACCCAGTTATCATGAACAGGCTACATTGACTTTATGTCATGTTTAGGGATTCATTATCCCTAGGTTGCTCTTTAGTACCCTTTGGTGGTGGCATAGTTCCACGTGTTGTCTTAGAGAAGTGGCTTGCATTGAGGGCCAGTACACAAAGTGGTGCCAGGAGATCTCAATGTAAGTTGGTTAATTCAGTGAAAACTTAAACCAATTGATTAGTATAGGTGGTACCAACATTTAAAAAGATTAATTTTTCCTCACTCATGGACGCAAGTGCTTGTATAGACTTGGGATGAGACGAGAAGGCCTGGAATAGCAAGATCGTTATCTTCTCCCTTTGAAAGATAACTGATTCTACATTGGTTTGCATGTGGGGCTGGGAGTTGTTAGAGGTTACTAGGATATCCCGAGATGGGGGCCGGGACCTAGGAAGACTTGCCAGGATATCCCATGCGACATTGTGATGACACTTCTCCTAAGTCAACATTATGTTTGTATTCGTGATGTGATCTTTTACTTAAAATCTAGAAGCATTGTAACCTTTGTGTCATGTGATGTCATGTTCATATATTTTTCAGTTGAGTCATGTTGCCTATGTTTAGAGGTTGTTGGTCTTGACCTGAATTCCTTGTTACTATCTCCTAGCACGCAGGGTGAGCCTTCGGGTATCACTTGGTTGGGTGGAACGTGCACCTTACTCCGTTGTTTTTTGGCATTTGCTTATGTGGATGAGACTTTCGTGTTGGAGAGCTCGTGGGATCCAGTTGCTACCTTGGTTTCATTTATGTTAGTTGCTCTTGTATTTTATTTTACCCCTCATTGTTATCGAGGTGGAAATTGTAATAAGCAATCATGTTATTGATTTACCTCATTCTGGGAATGAGTGATGTAATTGTAATTGCATAACTTCTGTTATTGGTAACCATGAAGGATCTCATGGTCTTAGATGAAAATCTCATGTATGGAATGTATGTGCTTTAATTATTTAAGTAAATGTTGTATGTTTCATTTCATGCATGTTGTTTTAATTTGTGATTTAGTTCATCGTTGTCTTGTAACCTTAGGGGATTGTTGGCTTCGTGTTATAATCTTACATGTTTTTGTAATTTAAAAAAAAAATTGTGCATTTGTTTAGTAGTTTGCAACTTCCCCTAGGATTGTGTGGCGGGGCATTACAGTAGGAACACAGAATAAATAAGGAACAAACTTACAGGATTGGGGCCTAACAATTGTTGAGTAGCCTCGGGAGAGCTAGAGTCCACCAACATTATTGGAGTCATTGTTTGTAAAAGACAGAGCTGCAACACCAACGGTTGGCCACAAGTTCTATTGTGACAAGAATACAACATCCAAAGATTCAATTAAACCATAAAAAGATAACAAGGTCCATTCTCATTTTTTAAATAGAAAACCTTGCTACATTCCTATTTTTTTCTTGGCACATCTACAATATAATAAAAAATAATAATATAAAAAATGCACATTTATAGATCTCTCCATAAATAATTTCAAAAACAATCTATATTCCTCCAACACAACCAACCTAGAACATAAGCTCTCCACCAATGTGATCAATGGTGGCATCAATATTTCATATATCAACAAAAATAAAACGTATCATTCCAAGAATGACCCAAATGAAAATAACATACGAATCACTATATACCAATATTGTTTGTATCCACTGTGACATTGATACATATCTACACATAGGGGAGGAACAATTTTTTGATTCATGCCGTATGTTTTGTGGCCATCGTTCCAATATGGAATTCTTCATCGTGATACTCTAGCCTAGGCCACATCCTATCATTTTGAATGACACACCGGAAGAAGGCTATATTGTTTCATTTTTAGATAAGCTACTGTTGAGAAGAGGCTTTATTGTTTCCACATCTAGGAGGAATGAATTTATGATTCATGCCCTTTGTTTTCAAACCATCATTCCACTATGGCATTCTTTATTGTTAGACTCTATCTTAGGATACTTCATATCATTTTCAACAAGGTGTTGTGAGACTGCTATATTATTTCAATTTCAGATAAGGTGTTGTATAGAAAAGGATGTATTGTTCGTTAATATCAATATTGTTACCAAACTAAACAATGACTTGTGAGAGTGGTAGTGTGTATCTTAAGTGTGACATAGAGGATCCGTTTTACCATTGATCAAAGTGGTGGACAATTTATCTTGTTGCTCAGGGGCTTACTTCCAAATTCTGCTTGCAATGGAGTAAAACAATTAATCTTATAGATATTGTGTTAGATTTCATTGGGCATCATTGATTATGACTACTTTAGAAGAGTATATTATGTGTCTAATACCATACATGTATATTTCTCTAGATAGTCCAAATGAAATGAGTCGGGATGATTGTCAAGAATGCCTTTTGGGTAACAACATTAAAACACTCCATTAGCCAATATGGTAAGATGGAAATTGGGCGTACTTTTGTTTTCTACATACTGCATTATGTCGGATGCACCAACTATGGCTAAATTATAACTACTTCATTTGTCCCATTACAACTACAGAGAAAATCATCCATTACAAAATTATGCATTATAAAATCTAGAACTTTTATATCTCCTAATTTACATATTCTCTATGAAATAGATATGATTGCTACTCTAAAATTCACACTTTTTATACACAAAATATGTATATGGTCTGGCATTTCCAATAAAAAATTTTACATAAGGAAGTAGGTGTCAATTTTATCTTTGTGTTGCAATGGCTGCAGTGGAATAAAATACCTAATGCTATGCAGTTCATTCCATTTTTACATAATCACCACACTAAACTCCACGCTCTTTTTGTTATTCTTGCAGGCCATACCCCAGCCATAATGCAAAAATTGATAAACTAATGTGTTACAAACAACCTTTCAGAATAATGATAGTGACTACAAAACCAGTAACAACGGTCAAATTGACAATCAAATCCCAATGCACTTAATTTTTGATAGCATCTTCTTCTAAACGCCAGGGTCTATCAATCTTACCTAACGCTCCATCCATAGTACACAACATTTCAAATACACATATACATATATACACATACATATATACATGTGTATATATATATATACATGTGTATATATATATGTATACACACACACATATATACATATATACATATAGATATACATACGTATATATAGATACATATACACACACACACACATATACATATATATACACACACACACACACATATATACACACACACACACACATATATACATGTATATACACATATATAGATACTGTAACAACCCCCTGTTTGTATTTTGTTGTGGTCTTTTCTTGATGGTTTCCGATGAATGTATATTTTGTATTTACACTATTTTTTCCTTCATTATTTTGTATTGACACCCGAGAGGTGTAATTCTCTGACTGTTATGCTGGATTACATGTTTACATGCTTACATGTTTATATGCTACTATGTTGCTGACATGATCATTGGTCATGTTGGATTTCATGTTTATATGGTTAGATATTATACTAGATTACATGCTCATATTTTATGTATACATTATTGTCCTTGCTGTTGTATGATTATGGATAGGAAAAAGATGATATCATAACACTCGTAACCGAGAGGCTTATGATATTACAATTCTATTCCTAATGGTTGATGTTGCTTTAGATATTTGATATATGATTCATGCACATGTACTTTAACGTTTGATTGGAGTGATGTAGGTACTGAGTATCGACTGCCTGAGCATACTCTCTTTCCCTGATGGTGATTACTGGAGATAATAATAGACAATTTCCCCTACCCTAGCCACTGTACCCAGATAGGGCAGTGTTCCGTAGTGTTGTCTTCCATCTGGTTACCTAACGGTAACTTCTGAAGCACCCTTCTCCCTTATGTGCCTTGCCTACTTGTCTTATTGGAGGTATTTGGGTTTTGGTTTTTATTATTATTTCATGCGTATTTAATATTGCTTATTTTGTGACCTTTATTAGTTGTTCCTTTTGGGGGAGCCTTAATGCATAAATAAATAAATAAAATAAAAATGATTTATTCCCTTTTGTGGTTTGGAGGAAAATATAAAAGAAAAAGAGAACTTTTGTTTTGGGGGAGAATTTTTATTTTAGGATTTTGATTTGAAAAGAAGGATTTCGCTGTGTTGCATGGAAAAAAAAGAAAACCCTATGTTTTTGGGATGGAGTGGTGATATTTTGAAAGCTTTCTGTGAAGAAGATTGTGGGCAGTAAATTGTTAAAACCAGTTTGCCAACTCTTGCTTGCTCCTTGATTTTGGAGCTTAGTCGTTCCTTCTCTTTGTGCAAAATCGCCATTTCATTTTGGGGAAATTCGAGGTAATTTTTCTATGGTTTTCATTGATGCTTGGCTTGTAAATTCTCTTCCTCATTTGGGTTATTATTATCCCTTGAAAACTGAGGAATTCCTTTATGTTTCTGTTTTGTTGTGTGGAGTGAATGCTCGATGGTTTTATTTGGTTATTGTTGTTGTGTGGGGGTTTTTGGTGTGACTGATTTTTTAGTTCTTCAACAAATTTGAATTGGGTCTTTGAGAGAAATTGGTTTTGGATTATTTCTGTTTGTTTTATTTTGCTCAATTTGTATATAAAACTGTGTTTTCAATTGCTGCACATTACCCTCTTGTTAAAAACAAAAATTGAGGGTGGTTTTCATGTTGGAATGCCAATAACTCAACTGGGTTTTGGTAGATTCAAAATTTGAGTACTTTTATTTTTCTGTGCTTTTTGGTTTGCCTAGTTTGTAAAATGATGTTTTTTCTGAACAACACATCCTTTTGGCTCTAAAATTGATAATAAAAGGTGGTCTTTGACTTGAATCGCCCAAATACGAACTAGGTCGGGCTTAGTTTCTTGATTTGGGCACTTTGAATTTTCACTTATTTTCTATGCTTTCTTCTCTTACAGATTTGCAGCCATTAAACATGTGTGTTAACATCAGTGTTGTTGGCTATCTTTAATTGGTTTCTTTCACAAAAATTTTGTGGCCCTTCTTGTATTTTGAGTATTCTTTGGTTTCCTCATTTGGTTAAACAAGTTGAGCATAGGTCTAGGTAATAGAGTGGTCATTTGGAGTGGCTCTCTACGGGCCCGAGGCCCGCAAGTGGCTGCTAGGGGAACTAGTAGCAGAGTTAGAGTAAACAAGTGATAACTAAATAGAATTAATGGGGTAAAACACTAATAAGATAATGAGTCCTCGTGCATGGCCTTAAGTGCTTGTAAAGGCTAAGGATGCACTCGAGAAGGCCCATCTATCTGTAGGACGTTGAGTCATCCATCTGCGGGGCGTGGATTCAGGCATGATTGAGTATCCTCATCCCTACAAGAGGTGTACTTGATTCCATGTGGTGCCATCCCTTCGAGCACGCATGATGAAACTCCATCTAATATGCACTCTATTATCTAGCCCTTGGTAGACGTGAGTAGTATCTGTTTTGATATGGATGAGTTTTTTCTTGTGGTGACTTTGGCTGTGTGCATTGCATTCCATAATTGCTTTGTGATTGATGTGAGTGTTGGATTTACCTTTCTTTTTTATTGCCACCTCTATTTGGACCTCGTGACTTTCTCCGAGCATAGTGGGGTGGCCTCTTTTGAGTCCACATGGTAGGGAGGCATTGCCACCGCCATTGGGGACCGGTGTACAGGTTATCGGAGCACCGTTGGAGTCATCCCCTCTTCAGAATTTACTTGTCTAATGATGTATTTAATTCATGTATATGCCATTGTACTCAAACTCATTTCTTTATGCTCATTGTACTCACTTGAGAGTGAAAGAAATCATGAAATTAATGAGAAGATATGTGATGATTATGTTTTGATTTTGGGTTTCGGTGTTGGTATTGGAATCGCATGTTCAATAATAATTCCTCATGCTTATTCATGTTAAATTAAAGCTCTTGATGTATTTCCTTCCTTTTGTATCTTGTGGTTAAGTTTTCAATGCATCATCATGTTATTTTAATCTTTGCTGCCCAAGTTTCAGAGCAACGCTGCAAGTTCCGGAGCAGCGCTGTCTAAGGTTCCGGAGCAGTGTTGTAGAGGTTATGAAGCATCGTTGTTAAGCTCCAGAGAAGCACTGCAGATGTTCTGGAGCAACGCTGTTAAGTTCCGGAGCAGCACTATAGAGATTCTAGAGTAGCACTACTAAGGTTCTGGAGCATCTTCCCGGGGGCCATCTTATGTGTTCTCGTTTGGTTTTTCTTTGGAGGGTAGATTAATCCTCTCCCTTG
This sequence comes from Sequoia sempervirens, assembly GCA_007258455.2. Lineage (NCBI taxonomy): Eukaryota > Viridiplantae > Streptophyta > Pinopsida > Cupressales > Cupressaceae > Sequoia > Sequoia sempervirens. The sequence goes on along the minus strand of VDFB02322386.1, from coordinate 13,265 downwards.
GGATGCATTAGGCCATTCTTGGACTTGTTTGAGGTCGAATTTAATGTGTTGGAAGCTTATTTTGTGTATGTAATTCTTTATGTTTAAAAAAAAAATTTAAATTTTCCCTCTCTTGGCTCTTATCCTTCGAGGCTTTATAGAGGGATGTTACATCTGGTATCACAGCCCATGTTCACACACTAGGAGCTATGGCGTACTTGAGCCTTCTATGTTATGTTGTGTTTGGCGTGTGTGGCGTGTGCTTGTTATATTGTTAATAGTCTTGTGTTATGCTTTCATGTCGTAGTTTGGTGAATAGGTCATCCTTGTGATGAACTATTTTGATGTGTTCTTTGTTTTGTTTTTAGAATGCCTCCTAGGGGTAGAGCCAGAGGAAGAGTTTTTGGTAGAGCCTCTGTTCTTCATTGGAGCACTCGGCTTAATGCAGATTAGGGTAATCAGGGTGAGCCATACGGGGAACAACATGTTGAGAACCAAGCCAAAGGGTGCTCAGGCTTTAGCTCTTTTGTAACAAATTGTGGATCGTTTAGGACCTCGTCAGGAGGTATCTCATGAGGAGGAGTCACACCTTTCTCATCAGGATGGTCGGGATGTTAGAGTTGAGTGGGAGCGTTCTCGTAGTCTGGGTCATTCGAGAGATGTTGTGAGGGGTAGGGTGGATGGTGACAAGGTTGATGTTGGTCACATGAGGGATCTCCTTAGAGCCCATCCCCCTACTTTTGATGGTTCTGGTATAGGTACCGAGGCAAAGACTTGGTTGATCGACCTCGATCAATGCTTTGCTATGCATCCTTACAGTAGCAATACTAGAGCTTGGTGTACCATTATGCATCTCAGAGGCTTTGTGTCTACATGGTGGAGAGTAGAGGAGAAAAAGCTTCATCTAGACATTGCTTCTGTTTCTTGGGGACTATTCTTATAAAGGTTTCGTGCTCGATTTCTTTCTAACTTCTACCAGCAGAGACGTGTTGATGAGTTCCATGAGCTTCGTCAGTTGACTATGACAGTAGATCAATATGAGCACCATTTCTTTAAGCTTAAGCAGTATGCTAGAATCTCTGATGATGAGCTGATGTTAGTGCAACATTTTATCAGGGGCTTGAATTATCGTATTAGTGGGGGTGTTCAAGTGTTTGAACCAAAGACCTTAGAGATTGCTATGGAGAAGGCGAGGTTGATAGAGGAGAATCTGGTTAGAGGGTTTGGTGGTCAGGCAGGTGTTCAGGTTGGTAATGCCCCTCCTTCAGGATCAGTTACTCGGGGTACACAGCCTTAGGGAGCTGGACCGTCTAGATCTCAATCTACACTTTCTAGACCTGGTCAGCGGCATAGGCATAGGCCTCCTCAGTCTCAACAAAGTGGGCAGAGTTCTGGTACTCCATTTTCTAGGGATCATCTACGTCATCATTTGGTGGGTAGGTAGGTGTTCAGGTTGGTAGTGCCCCTCCTTCAGGATCAGTTACTCGGGGTACATAGCCTCAGGGAGCTGGACCATCTAGATCTCAGTCTACACTTTCTAGACCTGGTCAGTGGCATAGGCATAGGCCTCCTCAGTCTCAGCAAAGTGGGTAGAGTTCTGGTACTCCATTTTCTAGGGATCATCTGCGTCATCATTCTCGGAGTAGGCAGTAGAGTGGTCTAGCGTAGAGTTCTCAGAGTGCACAATAGAGTTCTAGGGGTGAATGAACCCAGTAGTCGCGTGCACAATTTTCAAGCAGAGGTTTTGGCAGGGGTGGTTGTTTTGCTTGTGGGTAGCATGGTCATATAGTTGTTTAGTGTCCAGAGACGCATTTCTCTTCATGTGTTTTCAGCCATGCAGTTGAAGCGTGTGATGCGACGAGGTTGTTAGTTGTTCACTATTTCGGTTAGTGATCTAGCTTAGGGTGAAATTCAAAGGTGGCTGGAGGTTATTTTGTCCTTTTTGCAAAGCCAAATGGTTGGAAATGCAAAAGAAAAGTGTCCCCTATGATAATATTTTTCCCTTTTTCTTTGTAGGAAAGTTGACAAGAAGATGAGTTATAAGTTTGGAAAAAAAAATCATCAGCCTCCCAGATTTCTATGCTTTGCATCTAGTGTCGATCATGATAATAACAACCATTCAACACCCAACAGAACTAAACAAATGTTTGAAAATTTTTCTATAACACATTCTTTCAATTTTTGACAAAGTTATGTTGAGAAATCAGTATATTTTAACTTTCGTTTCCCACTGTCAATCTTTATGGCTTCCTCTTTTATTAATTCATCAATATATATATGTATATATACATATATACATATATATGTATATGTATGTATATATGTATATATATATGTATATATATACATATATACATACATACATATATATACATATATATATATATGTATATGTATATGTATATGTATATGTATGTATACATACATATACATATACATATACATATACATATATATACATATATTTATATATATATACACACATATGTATATATATATAAATCGTTTCTCAATCTGGGTCGCTCTTGATACCAATATTATTTAATTTTTCACTTTCGTTTTGTGGCTAATATATATATATATATACGTATATATGTGTACATATATATATACTTTTATATACATTTCAATTTCCCATGGGTCTGTCTTTATGGGTTGCATTTAGTTGATATGGTGGGAAAAGGGATATGTATACATGTATACACACACACATATATATACATATATATACACATATACATATATACATATATATACACATATATATACACACACACATATATATATACATATATATTTTTGTAGAGCTTGTGTTTCATGTTTGCGCTTTGTGGGTGTGTTTGCAATGAAATAAAATTGTAGAGGTTGTGGAGTTTTTGTCAATTGTTATTGTATAGCTCGGGCTATATTGTGGTTTGCTGCATGTGGGTGGCTCTTGAAAGTAATGTTGTTTGATTTATGGCTTTCATTTTCTGGTTATGGTTGGAACACAATAAAATAATTAATGTTGTTGATTCTATGTTTGGTTACACTAGGTATCATTCATTACAGTTCTCTTCCTTACGCTATATAGGGTATATTTTAATATCAATATATATATGTAACATTAAAATTGTTAACGTTATGGAGTTTTGGTCGATTCTTATTGTATAGCTTAGGTTATATTGTGGCTTTCTACATTTGGGTGGCTATTGAAACCATTGTTGTTTGATTTATGGCTTTCATTTTCTAGTTATGGTTGGAACAAAATAAAATAATTATATATGTGTGTGTGTGTGTGTTTGTGTGTGTGTGTGTGTGAGTATACATATATACATATATTTATATATATTTCAATTTCCCATGGGTCTCTCTCTATGGATTGCATTTAGTTGATATGGTGGCAAAAGGGATATATATACATACACATAGACACACATATATATATACACATATACATATATATATATATAGACACACACACACACATATATATACACATATATACATATATATACACATATACACAGATATATATATACACACACACATACACACATATATATATATATATTCTTGTACGGTTTGTGTTTGATATTTGCGCTTTGTGGCTATGTTTGCAAGAGGATAAAATTGTAGAGGCTATGGAGTTTTTTTTTATTTTTACTGTATAGCTCAGGCTATATTGTGGCTTACTCCGTGCGAGTGGCCATTGAAAGTAATGTTGTTTCATTTATGCCTTTCATTTTATGCTTATGGCTAGAACAAAATAAAATAATTAATGTTGTTGATTAGATATATTTGGTTACATTAGGTATTATTGATTATTGTTCTCTCCCTTAGGCTATATAGGATACATTTTAATATCAATATATATATGCAAGATTAAAATTGTTAAGGTTATAGAGTTTTGGTTGATTGTTATTGTATAGCTCAGGCTATATTGTGGCTTTCTGCATCTGGGTGGCTGTTGAAACCAATGTTGTTTGATTTGTGGCTTTTGTTATCTAGTTATGGTTGGAACATAATAAAATAATTAATGTTGTCCATTCTATGTTTGGTTACATTAGGTATTATTGATTATTGTTCTCTAGCTTAGGCTATACTTGTGTCAACTTTTCTTACAATTTTCATCAGTCTCACCATTTTTCCTCTTTTCTAGCACTGGGGTAGACTTGGTGGATGGGTTATAGTTTGGCCGAGATTTTTGTTAGCCCTACCGGTATATACACACACGCACACACACACACATTTGTATAGATATATATATATATATATATATATAGATATATATTGTTATTTTATAGCTCAGGCTATATTGTGGCTTACTCCATGTGGGTGGCCATTGAAAGTAATGTTGTTTCATCTATGCCTTTCATTTTTTTCTTATGGTTGGAACAGAATAAAATAATTAATGTTGTTGATTCTATGTTTGGTTACATTAGGTATTATTGATTATTGTTCTCTCCCTTAGGCTATATAGGATATATTTTAATATCAATATATATGTAACATTAAAATTGCTAAGGTTATGGAGTTTTGTTTGATTCTTATTATATAGCTCGGGCTATATTGTGGCTTTTTGCATCTGGGTGGCTATTGAAACCAACGTTGTTTGATTTATGGCTTTCATTATCTAGTTATGGTTGGAACATAATAAAATAATTAATGTTGTCTATTCTATGTTTGGTTATATTAGGTATTATTGATTATTTTTCTCTAGCTTAGGCTATACTTGTGTCAACTTTTCTCAGAATTTTTGTCAGCCTCGCCGTTTTTCCTCTTTTCTGGCATTGGGGTAGAATTGGTGGATAGGTTATAGTTTGGTTAGGATTTTCATTAGCCCTGTCAATATATGTATATATATACATATATATACATATATATACACATATACACATATACATATACATCTATACATATATATACACATTTGTATACATATATACATATATATAGATATATATATACACATATACAGGTATAGCGGCAGATGGATTATAAGTTTGGTCAGAATTTTGCTCGGCCTCCCAATTTTTTGGCTTTCCAATCGCCATGAAAAAGGTGGCAGAGGAAGTTGTTGGGTGCTTTGGGAATAGGGTGGCATTTTTTCGGGCCGTGCGGATAGAGAAGGCTATGGAAATTAAATGCTGGTTCACATCAACATTAATTGTTGTATGCTTTGCATGTACTAGTGATGGTCGTCATATCAACAATGATAAATGGAAGCCATAAATGGAAAAATATAGCCTAATGTAGACAATAATAATGAACAATCCCCTATGAAAAATAACATGGAGTACATAACATTAACTATTTGATTACATTCCAACCATCGCCACAAAACAAAAGATGTGAAGGAAACAATATTGTTATCTACACTCACCCAGATGGCCAAACACACAAAACACTAAAAATCACAGTGACAAATCTATACAAAAGCATGCACACAAAAGCCGAACCATAAATCAAACAATATCGCTGCAAATAAACTATATACTCTTTTTCCAATAAAACCCTATAAAAAATGCAACAATATACCATAAAACAACACAACCTGTATAACATTAACTATTTCATTGGGTTGAAACCATGGTGCACAAAAACATGGCTTCCAACAATGGCTCACATACAAAAGCCACAAAACATAGAAACTCCTAGTAACAGATCGACTCAAAACCTTCACCACAAAAATGAAAACCCTAAATGAATCAATATTGGTTTCAATGGTAACCCAAGTGGGGAAATTCACCAAAAACACAAGAAATTAACTATTTTCCAGCCATTCACACAAAACAGAAGCCATAAATGAAATAATATTGCCAACACTCACCCACATGCAAAAACCCACAAAACATAGGAAATCTCAATTTCAAGATTCACCAAAAACACAATAGATTAACTATTTTCCAACTATTCACACAGAATTGAAGCCATTAATGGAATAATATAACCAACATTCACCGACATGCCAAAACCCACAAAACTATACAGTCTTTCCAACAACAATCAACACACTGAAACAATATTTCTTTCAAGAATAACCCAGATGAGATGCACCTCTTCTCGCTTCCTTCAATAACACCCCTTCCTGCTTGCTTCCTCTTTCCTTTGTTCTTTCTCCACGACCTGCAAAAGAACAACATAGAATTATCACAACCCACACCTTTTGGAACCATCGACGCATGCAAAAAACACAAGATAACCTTTAACCACCTTCACAGAAATTGCACAGTCGTTCAATGCACAAGTGCACTTTCACAGAAGATTTCCCTCCGCACTCATAGCTACCTTCAACAAGAACATAAACCCTCAGAATGACACCGAACAATACATTATCGATAACTACACAGACATTCATTTTGTTTTCCAAGGACTTTAAAACAGATGTTACTTGCACCATCACCACTACACGGAAACCATACAACAATCAATGCTAATAACATTTCACTGGCCTCCTCTACACTTCCGTCATTTTGTTGGACTCCTCTATTGTTGCACCAAACGTCGTTCACCTTTTACACGGCAACGTAGACCCAAGCCCAATAGCTTAAACTGGCAGGGCTGACGAAAATTTTGAGCAAAGTTGAAACAAATAGCCTATTGGCTAAACATATATTATATATTATAACATAATATATAATATATTATATATATATATATAATAAATTTATGATATAACAAATGAATATCCATGAATAATGGATATCTGTTATTAACGGATATTCATTTTTTATCCATTAATTGAAGCCACATGGGAATATAATATAGTTAATACAAAACGGATATCCGTTTATAACAGATATTCGTTTCTTTGAGGAATTTATAATGCAAATTCTTCCTCATTTTCATGAACCAGTCCTCATTTTTGGTGATGCAACAATTGAACAACGACCTCCAGGTATCTTGTTTTTGCATTTTTTCCTTTTTTTTTGCTATTTAGTGATAAATTTAAGATTCTTTTTGCATGTTTTGTATATTTTTTGAATTTTTTCATTTCTATTTAAAGTTACAACAAAATTTGAAACCCTAGTTAGTGGAAAACAAAAAAAAACATCAAACAAAAAAATGGAACAATTATTACTAGAAAAAGAACATCAAATTGAACCTAGCATACTAAACAAACATAAAATAGAACTCTCATTACCTCCTTTCTCCATTTTTTAAAATTGTTTTACATTCTTGTCTATTTTTCATTATTCTTTATCACTTATTTTAATGTTTCTTAAATTCTTGCTTTGTTTCTTATTTTTAAATTAGTATTTCTTTGCTAAACAATTTGTTTTTTATTAATTTTTTAATTGTTTTGACTCTCCTCAACTCTCAAAATAGAAAGAATCCTTGTTGGAAGTGCTATAAATTTCCAAATCTAAGTGAATCTGGATCCGTTATTAGTACTGACCAGACAAAATTTGTCCCCACAACCATAGGGAAATGGGCGAAGTGAATGGGTAATAATTGATGTGCTATGTAGGAGGCTATTATATTGAATCATATATAAATGATAGCCTCCCGAATAGCCCATCAATAATTACCCATTAACTTTTCCCATTTCCCTATGGTTGCAGGGACAAGTTTTGTTTAACCATTACTAACTATGTATACATATTCACTTAGTATTGGCAATTTGGAGTTTACACTTCCACCTTTGTTGAATAAATTTGGAGCTTAACACTTCCACCTTTGTTGAATAAATTTGGAGCTTAATACTTCCACATTGCAGCGATGTAAAAATTTAATGTATTTTTAAATGAGATTTCACATCACTTTAACAATTATTTGTTTTCCATTTACACACCTTAGACATAAATGATTTTTACACATTTTTTCATTTGTATTCAATTAAGTCATTAACATTGAATGGTTTAAGGGGATTTTAAACATGTATCTTACATTTTTCAATTACAAATTTAATGCAGGTTCACTTATATCTAAATCATGGATCCACACCCTCGAGCTCCAACCACTCCACCTCCACCCACTCCACCTTGAAACCCCCCACCTCCACCACTTGCACCCGATGGTGCTTGCTTTTGAGAACAATTCGATGTGAATGTTATTAGGATCAAGTTGACACTATTCAAAATGAAGAATGTGTTCCCCCATTATTGAGGCATTTTTCATCAAAAATGCAAACTATTGTTGATGCATGTAGGTCCATGGAAGTGAACTTAGATGAGCATCAACGATGGCTAGAGGAAAGGAGACAATCCCAATCTAAAGAGGAAAATACAAATAAATGAATAGATGTAACTGAGAGCCACAAAACTTTATTAAGACAGTGATTTTATATTTATTAACAAATTGATCTTGGATGGATATTTTATAAAGAATTTGGTTTGATGGATACTTTTAGTGTTGAATTTATGAATATTTAATAGTATAATGATGAGACCAAAATTTAGTAATAAATATTAAATAATATATTAATTTAGTGTTTGTTAATGTATATAGTATGTATATATAGTGTTTATTCATTCATCATGGTTGACTGATGACTTATTTGTTGATCATAATCATTGTATAGATTTCACATGAACAATCTAATTAACATGTATCTTGACGTCTTCTAAGGATTTTGTTTGAAAGTCAAGCATAATGTTCTTGTTTATGTACCATGATTGGATGATAGAAATTCTTATTCATGATGATTTTATGGTCTTTTACATGAATGATCTAATGACATGTTATTAAACTTGAAGGTTTTAATGGCATGAATGTTGAATTGAGTTGTAATGGTTTTGTTTGATGGTTGTATCACTTCTTATTCTAGAGCCCATCCCAACACGGGAAAACACTTTTCCTCTCAACTCTCTCTCTCCATCTCTCTTAGGTCTCTCCCTCTCTCTCTCCCCCTCTCTCCCTCTCTCTTTGTCTCTATGTCCCTCTCTCCATCTCAACTCTCCATCTATCAGTCCCTCTCACTCTTAGGTTCCTCCCACCCCTCTCTCTCTCTCAAGTCTCTTAGAGCTTCCTCTCTCCCTCCCTTTCTCCCTCTCAAGTCTCTATCTCTCCCTAGATCAAGTATCTCTCTCTCTCTCTCTCTCTCTCTCTCTCTCTCTCTCTCTCTCTCTCTCTCTCCCTCTCTATCCCTCTTTTGCCTCCCACTCTCCTCTCAACTCTCTCTCTCTCCCTCTCACTCTCAGGCCTGCCTCTATCTCTCTCAAGTCTCTCTCTTGGACTCCCTCCCTCCCTTTCTCCCTCTCAAGTATCTTTTATCTCTCCATCTCAAGACTCTCTCTCCCTCTCTCCCTCCCTCTCTACATCTCCCTCTCAAGACTCACTCCCTCTTTCCCTCCAAACTATATATATCTCTCTCCTCTCTATACCTTCCTCTCTCCCCCCCTCTCTCTCTCCCTCTTAGCTCTCTCATCCCATCCCTCTCTCTCTCTTGTGAATTGGTCACACATCAATAAATATATAATATATACTATGTATTAAATATATTATATAATATATAATATATATTACATAATATTAATATAATATATAATATTTCATATATATACTAGATATGCTCTATATAATAACTAATATGTATACTATATATAATATAAGAAAATATGTATTATATAATATATATAACATAATATTAAATATTATAATAATATAATATAATATTATATTATATATATTAATATATAATATAATAATATAATAATATATTATATATTAATATATGTACTATATAGTATACAATATAATATATAATATTATAATATATTATATATAATACATAATTTTATATATTTATGTATTATAAATACATAATACATATATATAATACATATTATATAATATTATGTATTATAAATAATATAACAAAAATATGATACATATATTTGTATAATAACAGATATCCATCTAATAATGGATATCCGTCTAGTAATAGATATCCATTTAAAAAAACAAAACGGATATCCATTCGGGATTTGGTTTGGGATTTCTTGACTTGGAAAGTCAACCCAAAAAATGTGTTTTTGAAATTTTGTTTTGTTTTTCGAAGTTCACCCTTGTGGCTAACGACTTTTTTTTTACTTGAATTTCATCAAACAAAAAGGGTTTATAGAAAAAATTGTCAGCTTTCCACCAATATAACTTTTTCCTTATTTTGAATTAAATAAATAATTATTATTGATTTTCTACCTACATTATGTCTAAAGTCCTGATTGATAGGCTGATTGAATTTTTTTTATAACTTTCCAACTACTTAACATTTTTTGAATCTACAAGATGCACCACATTCTATGCTTCGCATAATATAAGATAAAAAAAGAGTTGAATTTCATAATTTTTAAACCAAGTTATGGTGGTTAGACACAGACGTTTTAATAATTTTGAAATTTTCTAGTACTTAGGGTGGTCATACACACACTTGCTTCTTATCTTTTTTCCTAAAAATTTAGTACCACTGCATTGAAATTTCAAAATTTCTCAAAACAAATTTACTTTTTTCCGAAAAAGGATTAGTAGCCTAGAAACTACCTTCAATTTGCTACAACTTTTGTTCTTACATGGCATAAATTTGTTAATTTGATCAAGCATACAGTTATTTGAATAGCTTGTTGATCATATGCATTTAGTTCATTTTGAAAGTTAAGAATTATCACACCTTATTCATTACATACTAAGCACTTTAGTAAATTTATTTTAGATCAAATTTATAAAATATTTGGATTCAACTACATAGTTTGAGATCTGATTTTTCTTGTTTAGGGAATCAAGTTTGAATTAATTAATTTTAATTTGCAAATATTGAATATTTATTTTAGAAAAATAAATTATTTAAAGTTCTTTTGTTCTTTACAAAAATAAAAATAGAAATAAAATTTTCTACCATTTCATTGGCATATCTATCTTATCCTCACTTTCTGCTACCTCCTACCTCCTAAGAGCACTCATGTGTGAAGCTGATTAAAACTATCAACTCCTTTTAATGCTCAAAACCCCTAATTTATACCTTCATATACCCCTTATAATCAAATTACGGCATATTTATTTCTTGAACTCTACAAAAATTTGGACCTAGGATTTCATAGAAAAGAACCTATAGAATTTTCTTTTATATATTCAAGATTTGAAACATGTAATATCTATACTTTAGGACTAGGGTGCCCATTCCCCTATCTTTTCATTTTAACCTTATTTTTCTATACATGGTTTTACTTTGTAGCCTCTGGACAAATCTAATTCTTGATACTAGTAGTATGTCCTAAAACTTCCAAATTCTATTGTATATTGCGAGTTTGACTCTTAATTCAACTGATTCATTTCATTACTCTAGAAATTATTGTTCCTCACAACAAAAGTAATCAAAATCCTACCCATTTTGTATGACTCTCCCTCGGGATAACATCAAAATAATATTTCTTGTTTAAAATTTGTCATTACTCTCAAAAAATTTCTTTTCACCACTTCACCCTCTCTTAAGAATGTATTATAGACCAAAATTTTATTATCTATCCTCATTTTGATGTCCCTCATCCACAAAGTAAACCCCTCCTTACTACTCATGATATCCCAAACTTTACAAAACCACTTAATATGTTGCAACAACCTCATTACCATGAAGTTTCTCATACATTATGAAACCCATTATCACTATTGGAGGTGTTTCCAACTAGCCTAAGCCTCCTAGTCACATGAACTAAACTTTACAAAACCACCTACTCTAAATAATAATATTGATCAATGTATATCATAACAACATAATACAATTGCTCACACATACAATAATTACAACAAAAAACAACCTAAACAAACCCTAACCACTCCCACTTCTATTCAATTTCCTCAACCTTATCCTTCCTCCACACCTAGTCTTCCTCAACATGTAGGAAAAAACATGGACATTACATTCCATCAACGTGAATTACCTCATCTTAGAATAAAAAATTGGTATGATTCTCTCATGATTTTTGTCATCATTAAGAAACATAGAACTAGGCATACTCTAATCAATAATGGATCAGGTCTTCATATTTGTAACATTGACCTTTTACATAAAATTAGTTTAGATAAATGAAACAATAGAAAGAAGGTTCTCTACCTTTGAGGAGATAGGGTTCCTACTTCACACTCTTGTTTCACTCAAGGAAACCCTAGAGATCTCAATCCAAGGATGGAATGTGGGAAAGAGATCTGCTAAAGGTTGTCCTAGGGTATGATTAATGATTAAATAATGGTTCACCACCAAGCTAGGGCTTGGAAAGACAAGTAACATGCAAAAACTAATTATGAAACTTATTGGTAAGACTACAATAAATGACCTATAAATGAATGCAAAATAGAACAACAAATTGAGAAATCAGAGAGGTGAACCTAGAAACCTATAGCAACTTGAATGAAGTACTGAAACGCTAAAAATATTGAATTTAATTCACAATGGAACTCATACATTACACTAAATGATTTAGTCCCAGATTAGGGTTTCTGGGTAGGAACATAAATTTGGCAGAGACAAGTCTAGAACACTTGAAGACTAGAAAATAAACTATACTGGGATTCATACGCCAAAAGTACCGTATCAGTCCTGATTGCCCTTTTCAGAAAGTAAAAGTATTAATCTACTCTTCAACCTCTGCAGAGCTATCTTCTCAACCTGATTTTTGGATCTGAATTGTTGAATTCTGCTTTGTAGATGTCTTTGAATGTTCTTCTAAATAATGTGACAACTTGGACAACTTTACAACTTGGTAACTTCTTTCTAATCTTGCTCCTTAGAGGATCTTTAACCTAGATATGCAAATCACACACTAAAGAGAGGAAAAAATGTTGTTTTTTTTGTAGAAGGGGGTTTGCCTCGGTTAAACCATGTTTTGGTAGTCAAACCTTGTAATGAAATCAAATGGAAAGGAGGAATGATAAATGAATAAAATGATATGTTGTAACTCACCAAACCCTAGAAATAAAATGCTACAAACATGTATGAAGTGACTCCAATGGATGTGGATCTTGACTCTTGCTTGAATGTAATAGATCTTCAATTGAGTGCTTTCTTGAATCATGAAACCCTACATCACAAATGTTAGCTCAAAAATAAACATGATGTGTGATGACTTTGACATGATGCTTGATACTTAAATAATGCTCCAAGATGCTTGATAATTAACTCTTGAATGCTCTTGAATGCTCTTGTAATCTCCAATTTTCTAGAATGCATGAATATTTGAAAGCTTAGGAGAAAATATGTGAAAATACCTTGTATTTATACTTCTTTATGCCGAATTTATTGAAATTACAACACTACAAGCCTACATTAGATCTGGGAGAATAAAATACCACAGAGAATTTTAATTTAATTTAGG
>VDFB02322385.1:160414-197429 GCA_007258455.2 Sequoia sempervirens | reverse complement strand
GATATCTAACAATTAAATGCAAATCTATATAATAAACAGAGAAACTAACACACACACAGAATAAATCATAACACAATGAATTTAACGTGGTTCACCCAATCCGGGCTACATCCACCAAACCGTAGCCATCCAATACTTTTATTATCCAGTAAAACTTATTACAATCTTGCGAATAATCGCGTTTTTCATCATACTGAAATACCCATCCGAACCCCCTTTTATCAAGCTTAGAAGCTTCCAGATTTTTGGGTTCTACAAAATCGGATTTTTCCTTTGTCATTGATTTTTCCTTTTTTGGTACAGTATACCATGGGCTATACAGTATAGCATGATCAGTCACCACATACCAACAATCTCTCACTTGGAGGCTGATCAAGCTCCACACCAACACAATCTCCTACTTGGAGACTGATTCTGGACGACACTGCTGCAATTACAGCTCCCACTGGAAATAAGGACCTTGGACCCTGCTGCTCTATTATACATGAATTCAACCTTGAAGACCAACCGAAGCTGAAGAGGAGCTCAGCTTCTCCCTTGTCACCGCCTTCATAAACATATCTGCTGGATTGGCATCTGTATGTATCTTGTCTAGTTTGACATGTCCATCCTCCAACATTGACCGAATGAAATGATATCTCAATTGTATGTGTTTTATTTTAGAATGCAAAGCAGAATTCTTTGCAAGATGTATAGCACTCTGACTGTCTGTAAACAAGTAATTTCCAACCTGTTGTTTTCCCAACTCATCCATGAAAAGTTGTAGCCATATCATCTCCTTTTCTGCCTCTGTTGTAGCAACATACTCTGCCTCTGTGGTGGATAAAGCAACCACCTTCTGCAAGCGAGAAATCCAACTCACTACTGTCCCACCAACTATAAATACATAACATGTGGTACTTCGCCTAATATCTATATCCCCTACTAAATCTGAGTCAATATAGCCTTTTAAATCAGTATTAGAGCCCCCAAAACATAAACAATTATTAGATGTACCTCTCAAATACCTGAGAATCCATTTTATCGCATTCCAATGCTCAACTCCAGGATGACTCAAATACCTGCTAACAACTCCTACAGCATGTGCAATATCCGGTCTCGTGCATACCATGGCATACATCAAACTACCTACAGCTGAAGCATATGGTACCTTGGACATTTTTTCTTCCTCCTCTTGTGTCTTTGGACACATATCCTTAGTCAATTTGACATGACTAGGCAAAGGTGTGCTGACAGCTTTTGCATTCTCCATATGAAATCCCTACAACACCTTTTCAACATAATTAGCCTGAGATAAAAACAATTTTCTATTTTTCCTATCTCTACAAATTTTCATACCAAGGATTTGTTTTACTGCCCCCAAATCCTTCATAGCAAAAAAGAATTTGCTAACTGTTGTTTTAACTCACTTATGTGATCCATGTTAGACCCAGCTACAAGCATGTCATCAACATATAAATATAAAATAATGTAGCTATCATTATCCAACCGCTTAAAATAAACACAATGGTCAGAATTACACTGGCTGTAGCCTTGCTCAGCCATAAAACTATCAAATTTCAAGTACCATTGCCGAGGTGCTTGCTTCAAGCCATATAAACTTTTTTTCAATCTGCACACTAGTTTCTCCTTACCTTTGACCTCAAATCCTTGTGGCTATTCCATATATATTTCCTCTTCCAAATCACCATGGAGAAAGGTTGTTTTTAACATCAAGTTGTTCTAAATGCAAATCTTCGGCAACCACAATACTTAAAAACCATCACGAATAAAGTCATTTTAACAACGGAAAAAAATCTCATCAAAATCAATACCACATTTACGTGCAAATCCTTTTACGAAGCTAATGCGGCTTTTCGATCTTTTCTTACCTCCATCCTCCTCTTTCAGCCTATAAATCCATTTGTTTGGTAAAAAGCCTTTTTCGCGGACAATTTGCATAATTTCCAAGTCTTGTTTTTTAAGCAAAGGAGTCCATTTCTTCTTCCATTCCATGCTCCCGCGAACCTTGGTGTCCCACCGCGCCTTCATCATAATATTACGGTTCACGGCTGTCGAGTTAACAAAAATAGTAGCATACAAAGAGGGAGATAATCTTTCTAGAGGTCTACTTATCCTTGAAGATCATCTAAAAGGAGTTTGTGGTATTTGTTGTTGCTGTTGTTGCGGAGCATGAGGAACCACTGAAACATTATTGTTTGGAATATCATCCAACACTGCATAATCATTTTCTTTCTTCTCATGTTGCAGCAACAGATCTTTGTACAACACTTTCTCATTGAATATGACATCCCTACTTCTCACAATTTTCTGATTTTCTACCAATCCCAAAGCCTATAACCAAATTCATCAATGCCATCAACAAATACATTTCTTTGATTTTTTGCATCAAGCAGTTCTATTTTCAAAATCTACATGTGCAAATGCTTCTGGCAAAGTTTTGAGAAAATAATATCACCTTCTCTTACCTTTCCATGCTTCCTCTAGAATACCCACAACCCAAAGGATTAAAGGGACCTATATTAATTAAATAAACAACAGTGTTTACAGTCTCTGCCCACATTTTAAAAGGCAGCCAAGCATGCAATCTCATAGTCCGTGCACATTCCATTATTGTTCTATTCATGCGCTCAGCCACTCCATTTTCCTGTGGAGTCCTTGGAACTATTTTCTACCTACGAATACCATTTGAGGAACAATAATCTTCAAACTCTTTACTGCAATACTCACCACCATTATCAGATCTAAGACATTTTAACCTTTTACCCGTCTCATTCTCAACCAAGCTTCTCCATTTTTTAAAGGTTTCAAATACATCAGATTTCTGCCTAAGGAAATAAATCCATACCTTCCTAGTTGCATCATCAATGAATGTAACATAATACAGAGAGCCACCGAGAGAAGATACCTAAGCTGGTCCCCATACATCTGTATGCACAAGCTCCAATTTCTCATCTTTCTTTTGCTTCCCATCCTTGAGAAAACTAACTCTCTTTTGTTTTCCATAGACACAACTTTCATAGAAATCCATATTAACACATTTTAGACACGGTAAAACATTATTTGAATGAAGTAATTTCATACCTTTTGCACTCATATGCCCAAGTCTATTATGCCTGATCTTTGATTGAGTCGGCAAGCTGTATGATCTTCTACCTGGCGAGGCGCAGCAAGCGTTCTTGAACATTGACCTTTTTGTAACAATTAAAGTAGAAGGAGCGATTATGGCGTACAAAAGATATAAGGTGCCTACTTTCACCTTTTGCTACCACTAAAGGCACCCTTTGTGACCCTCGGTTTATCACTAAAAGTAACAACGCAACCTTCATCATCTAGTTGCCCTGCTGAAATTAAATTTTTGCTTAACTTTGGAACATGCCTTACCTCACATAGTAGCCAATGATTCCCATTCTGCAACTTAATCTTGATTCTTCCCTTTCCAACAATCTGACAGGGTTCGTTATATCCTAAATAAACCAGCCCAAAATCCCCTTGGACATAATCAAGAAAATACCCTGAATCTAACACCCAAGAATCATCAGCATTATCAAGGGAAAGAATCAAAGCATCCTCATCAGATTTATTACTTACCACATTTACCTTTTTACTTCCTTCCTTTTTGTCTCCTTTATTTTTTCGAGACCAGCAATCTTTCTTCAAATGACCTGGCTTACCACAGTACCAGCAATCCTTCTTGTCTCTAGATTGGGACTTTCTATCCTTTGATTTTCCTCGTGACTTCCCATGATTTCTAGAATTATTTCCTCTCTCCTTTGTTCTGCCCCTGCTTTCTGCATTCAAAACACTGCTTGATGTGGATGTTCCACCTAAGTTTTTCCTACGAATTTCCTCACTCAAAATAACATCAACAACATCATCAAACTTCAATGTATTTGAACCAAAAATAGAATTGCTAACAGCCATTACCAAGCTATTCCAGCTTTCAGGCAAAGAACATAGAATCAAAAGAGCCCTAACTTCTTCATCAAAGTTTACTTTTACAGAAGTTAATTGACTGGTGACCGTATTAAACTCATTCAAATGATCAGTAACTGACCCACTTTCTACCATTTTCATATTAAATAAACGCTTCATAAGAAATACCTTATTTGAAGTGGAAGGATTTTCATATAACTTTTCCAGGGTTTCCATCAACTCTTGAGTTGTCTTTGCTTTTGTAATATTGAATGCCACTATTTGTGCTAGGCACAAATAAATACTGCCAAAAGCCTTTCTATCCAAGATCTCCCAGTCCTCATCTGACATTGTTGCAGGTTTCTTGGTTTTCCCTTCCAATGGCCGCCATAAATCCTTCTAATAGAGATAGTCCTCCATCTGCATCTTCCATAATTGATAGTTCTGCCCATTAAACTTCTCAACCTTCTTACCCTCGTCTTCCATTGCTCCCACTCAATCGTAAGACTCTCACTCAACCATGAGATCTTTCCTACAAATGATAATCGAAACACAACCCGCTCTGATACCAGTAGTTAGGGCTAGAAATGGCAGATATCTAACAATTAAATGCAGATCTATTTAATAAATAGAGAAACTAACACACACACAGAATAAATCATAACACAATGAATTTAACGTGGTTCACCCAATCCAGGCTACATCCACCAAACCGCAACCATCCAATACTTTTATTATCTAGTAAAACTTATTACAATCTTGCGAATAATCGCATTTTTCATCATACTGAAATACCCATCCGAACCCCCTTTTATCAAGCTTAGAAGCTTCCAGATTTTTGGGTTCTACAAAATCAGATTTTTCCTTTTTCATTGATTTTTCCCTTTTTTGGTGATCACGCGAAAAAGTATGAAGAAAATTTTTCTCGGGGGCTGCTGCCCCCGAACCCCCGCCCAAAGCCTGGCCCAGCCTCAGACCCCAGCAAGGATAGGAGCTAGGGTGTACAGTATACCATGGGCTATACAATATAGCATGATCAGTCGCCACATACCAACAATATTTCCATCCTTGCTAAGATCTCCCACTCCAATAGAGTCTCACCTCTAGAGGATCAATATTTTGCATTACATCCCCATGTTTTTTCTAAGATTTTTAGGTTTTCAAATATGTAAATCCAAGTCAATATTTGTGTGCTATGGGTGTCAAAATTAGAGAAATAAACCTATAACGTATTATTAGTTAGGGTACCAATACACGAATACTCTTTTTATAAGAAGGATATTGATGAATTGAAATATCTTTTTAAAAAGAATCATATTTATTTTCCTTCTAGAATGTTTGAGTCAAATTATTCTTCTTCAAAATATTCCAACAAGGACAAAGGTTATGTTGGTTTGGTTACTGTTGTACCCAAAACCAAAATTTTTGCTTCATCAAGGCATTTTGTTTAAATGGTCTTAACCTTGCTAAAATGATGTCAAGTACAGTTTTTGGGCAATATCAAGCATGGAGTTTTGTCAGTAGTTTGTCAGTCAAAGGAAGTTTCATTGATGAGAACCTGAATCTGAGACTCAGAACGGAGCATTTCATGATGGAGGAGCATTTCGCGACAGCATTTCACGTTGCACATAATCATTTTAGTGGTCAAGACGGAGTTTTTAGTGATTAAATTATGAAGATTTCTCAGAGGAAAAACAAGAAAGCGCAACTATAGTATGGGGGCGCCCTTCTAGAAGGAGGTCAAGATCTTGTTGAAAATGCTCATAAATATAGTTAATCTCTTCAGAATTGGTCTGGTTATCTGACGAGCTATCCAGCGAGGCTATCCGAGACTCGTAACTCTGAAAACTGGCAACAGAAGTTGAAATTTCCAAAAGTTCTACATGACAGAAACTTGTCTTTCTCCAGCAAAAGCGCGCCTATAGCTTGAGGGCACCCTTCTAGATGGAGGCTTGGATTTTGGTTTTTCTGATGATGGATGCAGTCAATTTCTTCACATCTAGTCTGCTCGTCCAATGAACTATCAAACGCAGTCGTCCGAGTCCCAGAGTTCCGGCAGCCGACATCTAAAGATGAGCTTATAATAGAGTTTTCACGTCTTTCAGCTTCTTCATTGCATTTTCAGTGCAACTATAGCTCAGGGGCGCTGGTTGAAATGGCCCTTAAGATGGTCAAATTTGCTGACGAGGTCTTCCTGACATCAGTACTACGCTAGTCTAGCTCCGCAATGCACCAAGTTTCCTGTCAATCTGACATTCCGGGTGATCGTGGCAGAGGTTCTACCAAGCACGTAATTTCACGGGCGGACCAACATAAAATTTTCATTGTATTTCTACAGTCCAGAGGCGCCTAGCCTTTAGGCATGTCAGATGAGGTCGTTCGCTTTCGAAGTCTTCACGGGATTCAAGCGTAATTACTTTATCTATCCAACAAGCCTAGGTAGCCATCAGCTTCCAGGATTTGGCAGTCGCTCGTATGTGCAAGGTCTTTGGCGAAGTGTTGAAAAGTGAAGATAACTCATAAAATGGCTAAGTGTTGGTCGTTTATTCCATCTTGGGATGGGCGCCCTTCTATTTGAGGTCTTAGAAGCAGTTTTCTTGCTTCGTTGCCTCTAGAGACTTCTCTTCTCAATCCTTCTGACTATCCGTTAAAACAAACGTGGCTCGAATCGGGTTATCTCAGCTCCAGATATCAGAGGTCAAAGTAGGGTACTTGGAGGAAAGTTACACTTTCGTCAAAACGCCGCCAGTGCAACTGAAGGCCAGGGGCGCTTTTACTTTTGAGGCCCTTAATGCAATTGCCAGTCGTTGTGTGTATATCCATTGAATGTAGAATGTCTCCAGTCATACAGTGAACTTGGTTTCCCGTTAGCAGGATTCATCGTTCGCCGCCAGCAGCTGTTTGAAGTGTTAGATGGCAGTTTGAGGAAATGGTTTAGTCTGGAACCTGTAAATGAATTTAATCAAGGGCGCCTAATTTTTTAGGGTATCAAACGATGGATTTTGTAGTGTTGACTCCCAGCAGACGTTTCTTCTTTGCTCAGCAGGCTTCGCAATGAATATCTCGGTTCAGTCTCAGCATCATCCGGTCACTCAGAATTCAGTGTCGAAGATGGCCAGTCATGACTTTGTCGTCAACTATAAAATAGGAAGTTAGTAAAAAGTGCAATATCTTGAGCAAATGGACGCCTATGAGCTCAAAAGATGACTTTTCAGAATCAGTGAAGTCTAACGGTGAATCCTAAAGCTTCATCCGAATTGTCAACTGAAGTTTAAAATATTTAATATTTATTTTGCATTAAGTGGCGATTTTCTATTTTTGGCGCCTTTGCATAATGAATATTTTATTATTTATTTAAATTCGAACTTCAAGTCAATGGCAGTAAACTGAGAAGTGTCCAATCAGAAAGCTTCTATTTCAATCAGGGTTTTAAATCTTGCAGTTGCCAAGATAGGTGCGAATTTCTTCTTATTTATACATGGCGCCCTCATTTGTTATTCACCAAGTTCTGAGAAATTCGTATTTCTTAAGAGAAATTCAATTTTCAAGAGAAATTCGTATTTTTCAAGGAAAATTCAATTCTTCAGTTTACAAAGGCAAATTCTAAGTTTCAATAGAAATTCATAATTTCTCAAGAGGCGATTTCATATTCTTCAGTTTATAAAGGCGTAAACTTCAAAGCAAATTCGTTTTTCTCAAAGCAAAGGAAAATTCTTCAAGATCAAAGGCGAATTCCTCATCAATTTTCAAAGGTGATTTTATCTAACATATCTTTTTGCAGGTTAAAAGTTCACAATTATCAGCAATTTGAAGAATTCAAGGGCGATTTTCATTGAAGAACAACATACAAAAAACATTTTTTTCCTCCTTGATTCTCAGATTTCTCTCATATTCCAATTCGCATGTTCTTAAAATTGGAAAATTCGACAAATTCAAACATCTGGATCATTTCTATATAATTTCCTCGAGTTAAAATCGTGCGCTTGATTTTTCAGGAATTTTTAACTTCAAAACATTCGTTCTCAAGTTACTAATTTTCTCAACTGAAAAGTCTTTGCATGATCGAGTAGAAGTCATATTTTTGCATATCTGACATTCTGGGTTGTCTTAGAATCTTTTTCTGGACAAAACCCATATCTCAGATTTTTCACTGAAAATAACTCTTCGAAAGGCTATTTTTAACTCTCGCAGGCTATTTTTAGCTCTCCAGAAATCTTGTTAAAACATAGTCAAGTTCACAGTCAACAGGTGAGTTTTTCAGAATGCAATTCACTCAGCTCGAATACAGGACCAAAACAGTCCTTACTCATGACTTTCTCAAGATGGTTGAGACAGATCTTCACAAAGTGTTGCCAGAAGCAGTTCTAGATCCGGTCAAGATCAGAAGTTCAATTATTCAAAATATTGAGCAGTCTGGCTTATTAGAGGCCACTTCCATACCTATCTCCATTCATTGTATTGAATTTTTGATGGCTTGTATTAAGCATTACAATTCTACTACTCGTGAGATAGTGTCAGTTGATGGACGAGTCATTTGCAGTCTCAAACCTTTGGACATTGAAAGAAGTTTTGGCATTCCTCGACACCCGAACAGTTTGGTTATTTCCATGGAGCAGTGTGAGCAGGCATTTGATGCTTATGTGGACAAGTGTCAGAAGAAGATGGCAGAAAAATGGTTAAAACAAGCAAAGAACAGATTGCCAAACAATGTGGGTCATGGTGAATACAAGGATGAGTACGCGATTCTAATTACACTCCTGAATCGTGTCTCAGGTCAAGCACATGCGAATGTTTTCCAGCCTTGGATGTATTACATTATTGGTCGCATCATTTCTGGGCAGGAGCATTGTGACTGGGCATCCTTCATCAGCGATATTCTCCACAAGCAGATCACAGGTTTCCTAGTTGCCCATGAGTTTCACATGTGTTCGTATCTCGTGTACTTGATCGCTTATCAGGGTCAGTTTCGAGGATTAAACACCCTGGGCATTCTCATTGTTTAGAAAGTTTATCAGTATTATGATCAGCTTGAGTTCACTAACGCTGAACGTCATTTCAAGCGTGTTCATGAGGCTTTTCTGACTTATACAATGAGAAATTTGGACCGGGAGTTGCATGTTCGTATCTCGGCAGTTGCTAGGGCAACGATGGATGGATGGGCAGATTGGTTTATTCAGTTCCCGACATACACCTACATCCGAGTATACAGATTTACAGGAAATCCAGCTATGCTTCCACGTTATCCTTCGGATAAGACAATCTTTCAGGAGTTCCTGAGACAGATGCATGATGTTCATCGTCTTTTACGCCGTAGGCACAGACCATCTATCAACTTTCCTTTTCAGTTTGGAATGTATTGGTGCAAGACAGCAATTGATGCCAAAGTTGCAGGGCAAGAGCTTGAGAAATATCATCTTAAGTATCTTGTTGAAGCACGTGCCTATGATCTTTGAGGTCATTACACAACTCGCCTTGTTGGAGGTATATTTCATGAACCTTCTATGGAGGATTACTGGGCAAATTGTGCAGATGACTTCGAGGTTCGCAGACGTAGTTACGGCCGCTTCTCTCTCTCATAGATTTTTGTTTTCTTGTCAGAAGATGTGGGAGGTTTATCAGATGATGAGGGAGAGGTTCTTCCTCAAATTTTTAGAGAGCAGGTTGATACACAACCGTTGCCAGCAGTTGATTGGTACGCCAAGGAATACGCAAAGGTCAAAGAGAGGTCAAGTAGAGTTATTCAGAACAGTATACTTTACCTCGACAGCAAGAAGACAAGGAGGGTAAGTATGCCCAGAGCAGAGCTGCTAGTAGTGGTGAATCCTTTGCTACCTTCCTCATCAAAACCTAAAAAAAAGAAAAGGAGTAACCCTCCTAATAAAGGTCAAGCGCCAAATAATTCAAAGGGCAAGGCGCTTGCTACTAATACACACACGGAGCCTGACAAACAACCGATCACAGAGCCAGTTCAGAGACCAGTTCAGAGTCCGCCAGTGCCTGAGGTTCAGCCTCAAGTTCCTACGCCATTTCTAGAGCAGTCACCAGTCCCAATTCACATTGAATTGGATTTAGACTCTCCACCTCGTAGTGGGTCCTCTACACATTCACTTTCATCACAACCTCCTGTTGCTAGTACAGACCCTTCTAGTAGTATTAGCCGAGATCAATCTTGGATCGAAGCTCAGCTAGGAAGGAAGAGGAGGCAGCCATCCTATGTTCTTAATCATTCTGATTTTGATGAGGTTTATTAGGATGCGCCAGACAAGAGGGTCAAGAATATGGTCCACGTGGAGAGGAATACTGACATGGAGATCGTCATCGAGACTATTGTACCTCCACAGGGGAAGAGCTTGGCTGAGTTGGAATCTCAGGATTTCGAGGTTATCACAATTAACCTTGGTCGTAGCACACGTCAGACCCAGGTTGATCTACTGCAGGTTGTTACAGATAGTACCAGGGATAGAATACTGAAGGATGGAAAATATAAGGCAGCCCTCAAGGCTGAAATCAAACAGCTTCGTCAGTATATTTCTAGCCTTGTACATAGACCAGAGGTCATCGCCACACTCCCACCGATGCTTGAGCCTCCAGCAGAGCAAAGTCAACTTAATCACTTAGTTGCATACGACAAGCGTTTGGATGAGTGGGAGGAAGAGTTCATTGCTAGAGGCCATGCTATGCTCACAGAGTTATATCAGTTGCGGTATAATGCACGAGAGCTTCGTATTCATCTCTAGGATGAGGAGCGAGATATGGCGATTAATAAACCCCAGGATGAGATTATGATTGCTCACCTGAGTGTGGCATATGATGCAGTCACAGATGTAGAGGATAGGGAAGTTATCTACTCTTGGAAAACACAGTTGGTTTTCAAGGCAAAGATAGAAGAGACTTTGGCGTCAGAGTTGGCTGAGAGTAGAGAGCACGTTACTAGTGCACTCCGGTCGGTGAGAACTTTGGTTTCTCGCTTACCATGCCGATATCAAATTGAGGGTGGTGCCTACGTTGAGCTTACCAATGTTCAGTCAGAGCTTCAGGCACTCATTCATACCATTTTTAATGGGGAGACCGTTGGCTGTAAGGTTACTCAGCTTATAGTCATGTCAGCATTGTTTGATGAGGCAACACGGAGCAGAGGTGAACTTCAGTCTCAGATCACAGCTGGTGAGGATATGCTGCACCGACATAGCATTCTTCGACAGAGTCTCATAGCTCCAAATAGTGATACAGTTAACAATCTCGTTGAGGGATTGGTTGCTCGAGATCACGGACAGTAAACTTCAGTTCCCACCTCTCAGGATAGACATTACACACAGGAGTTAAACTTGGCGTTACTTTCTCAAGTTAACTCGCTGTCTTGTCTCATGCATATCTATTCTGAGATTAGCTTTACACACTTGGAGTTTCATTTAGGGTTTTTGTTAACTGATGATAGTCTTCCAGTTAACTTGCTTTCAATAAGGACGTGCATGCTTGCACAGTTGTCCATTTTTAGATTAGATGTTTTGGTTAACTGATGGTAGTTTTTCAGTTAACTGTATAGTTTGCTTTATTAGGGCCTAGCAATAAATCTTGCATGCATTGCAAGACTGTAGTTGACTCAAGGTGATTTTAGGGTTCCCTACACCTTGATGTATATAAATAAGAGCTTTTGCTCATTTGTAAATAACTTTTGCGTGATAGCATACATGTTGTGCCTACCTTGCCTGTAGTATTGCTATTTTGTATATGTTCAAGAACTTTTGCACGAGAGAGAAATATATGTTGTGCCTACCTTGCCCTTAATAATGCTCATTTTGTATCTGTTCATGAGTATTTACTATTGTGATGAATTGTTATGCCACATAGGGTTTCATGCAATTATGATGGTGAATGCTTGCCTTAGTTAGATATAGTGGCTAGTTGATCGTAGATTGTATGCGTGTCTCGCCAATGCAATTTATTATCTTAGTTGGCTATCCTTCATGTTATGTGTTCAATAAACTCGTTCAGATTGAGCTGATAGATGTGCCACCTTGCCTTCAAGTTGAGAATATGTTCTTGGTTATCGTATGATGTGTGTGAATAATAAACTTATTCAGATTGAGCCGATAGATGTGCCACCTTGCCTTCAAGCTGAGAATCTGTACTTAGTTTATCGTGTATTGTTGTTTCCAATAAGCCTATTCAGACAAGCAGATAGTTGTACCACCTTTCCTTCACGTTGTGAGTCTGTACCCGGCTTATTGTCAGATAATCATCCCTGCCCATTTCCTCATGCTCTGTTTTCTTGAGGAAATTGGATAGATTTAAAGTAGTTAGCTTAGTTGTAGTTAATGATCTGCGAAACCAGAAAATCCTTAACTGCAACGTTCTTGGTTTTCTTAACCTTGTGCCTCTTCCAGCTGAGAACAAAAAGATAGGACTTAGATTACTTTTCTTTTCCACGCATTCCAGCACTATGAGGGAGCTTCCCCTCCTAATTTGAAGAGCACTCATTACGCAGTGTGCATAGTTGTCCGTACAAACCTGCACTCCAGAGGTGTTAGTTTTTACGCCAACAGTTACTACATCAAGAAGACAAGAAAAAAATATTTTTTTCTTTTTTAGGTCTTGGATTAGAGAGACAACTCCTAGATTTGAAAGCATATCATCATATAGCATATTTATAATCTATATTCTCTTCTTTTAAGCCTTGTTCTATGTCTCATATTTTTATGAGAAAAAATACACACATGAGTGTAATTGGGAAGGGATTTATTGCTATTAGGGATGAAACTTTCAACAATTTTTTGTGTGTACTTCATTTGGTAAACAATATTCTTTCCATGCATCAAACTACACATGGTGGAGATTGGAAAACTATGGAATTTACTCTTGATTCATTTATCACTAGATACTTGGAGAGAAGATAGATAATTAATAGTAGGATGGTTGATCATTCATCTCATTTGTATACCTTTCATATTTTATTTCTAATGATGAATTTTTTTCGGGGGTTGTTTATCACACTTTAAGTGTGGATCATGATTTTGAGGAGACCTTTGTCTACTTAAAATTGAGTGTTCTCACATTGGGTTCCATTAGTGAGCCTTGTATTTCATCTCCTCCATCTTTTGTTTCATTTAATGATGCTTGTGTTGTCAAATTTTTGGCCTCTTCTGATCTAGTGCAAAAAGATATACATCATCTTCCAACTACATCTACTTGGGACGCATGGTTGTGTGCAAGAAGTTGAGTCCACTTTTGGCCTAAAAGTGGAAGTGTTTTCCCTGATTTTCAAAATTTATTACATTTGACCTTAAAATTTGAAGCACTTAGAGATGGAATCTTAAAAAAAGTCACTAATCATAAAATTTAGTATTCGGAGTCTAGTTTCCAAATATGTAATTTATTAAATAATACCCAAACGATACAAATTGATTTTCAATAGGTGTTTCTAAAAACCATTGTTTAAAAGTCATTTTTTTTACCATACCATGCATGTGTACGTCATCTATATTTTGACCTAAATAATCATATTTTTCTAAATTATTTTGGGAAAAGATTTGTAACTCATTGAAGCATGCTTTCGATATTTTTTGTAATTTTTATTGAATTTTTTTGGTTAATTTTTTATTGGCCATATTGTTGTTTTGAAAAATCATCATGTACATCACGCATAAGATGACCTAAACTAATCATTTTTTGAATTTTATTTTTTTAAATTGAAAAGAATTGTCTAAAGTACACTTTGTACAATTCATTTTTCAAAAAAACAATTTAATAAAGAGTTATTAAAATACTAAAAAACCTTGATATTTCAAGTTTACGGACCAACTTCATCAAAAATTAATTGAAAAATAGAAAAATTAATCCAATTGTAAAAATATTACATATTTGGAATCTACATTATCTCATCTATAATGGGTTTTAATTTCGTCAAAAAATTATACAAAAAGGACTTCAGACATATGTCTAAAGTAACTATTTTCTTCTGACATTGACATGACTTTCAAGTTGCAAGCCAAACCAGTTCCAAAGATTAAGTTCGGGTCCCCAAGTCTTTTCCTGAACCGAAAAAAAGCAAAAACCTGACTAAAAATTCAAATTTTAAAAACAGGATCCTATTTCATAAAAATATTTTTTTATGCTTTAATGAAATAGGATCCTGCTCTATAAAACAAGATCCTGTTTTACAAAACAGGATCTCGTTTTCATAAAAGCATGAAAAAATAATTTTTTTATGAAACAAGATCCTATTTTAGAATGGGATCTCATTTTTG
The DNA here is from genome assembly GCA_007258455.2 of Sequoia sempervirens. NCBI lineage: Eukaryota > Viridiplantae > Streptophyta > Pinopsida > Cupressales > Cupressaceae > Sequoia > Sequoia sempervirens. Next base: position 183,270 of record VDFB02322385.1, on the reverse strand, counting down.
GATTTGGGTCCTGAAGTGAAACAGGATCTTGTTTCCTAAATAACGGGGTCCCATTTCATTTTTCTTGATTTTGAGATTTTTTCTAAGTCCAAAACTTCCAGCTTAAGTGGAATCAACTTCGTGCTTTCACCCGCATACTTGACAGACATTTTTTGTTTGTTTGTTGAGTCCCATATTTCATATTTTGGGAACACCATTGATTGCATACATCATCTCTTTGATGGAGGTGATCCTTCTTCAATTGTTGTGAGGGAACACTCTAACCCTCTTACTCATTCTCTACATGATCATTCTTCACATTTTGATGTGAGTGTGGATACTTTTGGACAACATTTGGAGGAGGCTTCTTTGTCTTTATAGGAGGAATCTTTATTTTTGGATTGTGGTATACATTCATCTCTACAAAATTTTGGATTTTCCTCTTCATTTGTGTATCCTAAAATACCTCTTTGGAATGTGTTAGCTTTCAACAGCAACATGGAGACACTTGAGCATAGTTTAGATATATCACATATCATCTTTCTTATTGCATCTTCCTTTCAGGAATAGGAAGGCATCTTGCATGTAACTATCTTGATTTTTTTCCTTCCTAAGGGGAGCAATGTTGTTCAACAAGATTGGATCATCTTCATCATTCAATTCCAAGCTTCTATCATTGTAGGAGACTCACCATTGATGGGGGTTGTACAGTATCTCTTATTCTCTCTTGTGGGGGTCTTTTTCCTTGTATCTAGGGTTTTTTCCTTCTCATTCATCATTGAGAGTATATACTATTTTTATCTCTCTTTTGGGAGGAGTTTTATCCCACTCATTTTTCTCCTTTCTTTTGTTTGTGATAGATTGTATTTGTACACAGCTAACTAACATGGCCTTGTAGTTGGACCCATATTTGCATCATTTGCATAAGAATATACTTCCTAAGTTGCACTTAATGGGGTTTGTTGGTGTAAATAGGTGTTTTACCTATCTATTTGTCTAATATGTCATATTTACATGTTATGTCCTCTTAGGTCCTAGGTGTGTTTTCTAGAAGTCTTAGTTGTCTATAAGATATTATCATATCTTATCTAGTTGGATTTTATTTAATTTTTGCATGCCTTAGGTCATTTAATAATGTTGAGGTAGTTATCTTGAATCATATACAATATTAAGACACGTATCAAGATCTTGTCTAATCCCATCTCACATTCTCGCCTTTATAAGCAAGGTATGTTATGTACATCTAATTCAATTGATTCAGTCCAATACTGGACTACAATCCTGAGTATTGCATATTGGCCATAATCTTGCATCCATTATTTCAAATTTTTGTTCTTTCCTTTTCCTCTTGTAGAAGGTTATTTTTTGTTTTTGTAGATGATCCTAGAGGCTTGAGTGCTTGAGTGACTCCAACATTAATAATCAATTCAACAAATCAGATACTCTATTTTGGCTCCAATATCTCCAATTAGATATGCCTTATGGCATGTAATAAAATGTGTCATATTTTCATCAATAAATGTCAATCCCTCTTATAGCTTTCTTATGTATCACAAATGTTCTTCTATTTCAAATGTGGGAGGCCTAATTTCTAAATGTCCCATCCTTTCATTTGGGAAGTTAATTGATCTGATATAAGTTTAAATTAGATGCATTAGAGTGTTATAGGTAACTATAAATAACTTGTTTCACGTAATTCTAGTTTCAATAATTTTGATGGCCAAATCAACCTTTAGAGCCCAAAGTTTACATATTTTGGTTTAATATCCCAAATATTGTACTTGGTTGAGACACCTTTCCCAACATGATCCATATGGATTACCAATCATTGAATTTTATAGAACATCAACCATGTGTACCAGTTAACTATGAAATATGAAATATTGAAAGATAATATGTGTGAAATTAAATGAAATATCATGATTATACATACATCAACTCAAAATTCCATTATGAACAATTTTCTCCTCTCCCACATGAAGATGATTGTCACTTCAATTTTGAAGAATACTATTTATATGAAAAGGTTATTCTCCTTAGTCAATCAATTGGAAGAAATTTTACTATTTTAAATGATTATCAAAAGGCACATCAAGTAAGTGTGCAATATGCATGTATATCTAAATTATGTAGATGTTTAAGCAAGCTTATCATGTGATGATGATTTTTATTGATTTCATAAATTTATAAATAGATAATTTGATACAAATGGATTCATTCATAAAAGTGAATTAGAGTTTTTGCTTTCATACAAAACCCTTGCATGCAAATCAAATAATTTGGTTTTAAAACAATACTTAATGGCTAATAGGAAGGGGATTGGGTTAGGTTTATAAATAAATTTGAATTTAAGTTTTTGGGTCAAATGCATGATTATTATTCTTAAGAGATTTTTTATTCAAAACTATGAGATAACCTAGTCAAGGAATAAAAATAATATAGATTGACTATAAATTGTTGGGATATATAGATTCAAATTAGAGAAATGCTCTAGTAAAATTTCACCTTTCATGTGAAAAAATATCACTTATACCCTAATCATTTTTATCAATAAAAGAAATCAAAGCAGGGATAAAATAAATGAGAAATATGTAAGGTATGAATTTGTTATGATTATTTTTAATTCTAATTCAACCTTTTTACAAATACCTAATTTAATTTCAAAATCAACTAATAACTTCATATGTGCAAACATATATAAATCCATATTTGATATTAGTGTAACTTCATAAATTATCATTTTTAATATAAATTAAAACTAGCAATGGCACCTTAGTGTGCAATGGGTACCCTGAAGAAGTGTGGAAGGTCAATGAAGATAAATTTTGGTCTATTATTAGGATGCCGTAATTCAAGGCACATTTACCTATTTGGTGAATTTGGTGTGTCAAGCGCGGCAGGCAAAAAGTAAAAATGACATTGCATTTCTTGTGTCAAGCACAGTAAATGACATTTTACTGTAAATGTAACTCACAATTGTATGGCAACCTAAACTGAATTTTCTTCACAAGATTAGAAAACCAGAATGATATTAGTTAAAAAAGTTATTTCTCATATTAAAATAATCTTAATTAAAATTTAAGCATGGATAATGAATAACGAATTGTAGATCGATCTTTGTAGCACTTAATTTACAGCAGAGGCGTTAGATAATTTATAAATTTATATAAACCCCAGTGCGATAAAGAAAACAATATGTATGATCAGAAAGAATTATTTATGTGCCATTAGTGCAGGAAATAGTTGAGAAGCAGAGCCACAATCATGAGAATGTAGGCGATTCCTTGGTCTATGGCGCTCCCTGCATTCAATTACAATATTAAAAATCAGTATGAATAAATTATTAAAATTGAGAAAACAATGTCAAGCGGTTTCTGGTTTTAAAGTTAAAAACCAGTAAAATTAATAGTTTCACAAAGAATCTCTCATAAATATAAGTTTTTACTGAGCGTAAAGGCCAAATCGGCTCTTAACTAAACCAGACGATAACTCGTACACGCCATACCAGATGTGCTGTGTTAATCTGACACTAAAAATTAGAGAAAGGTGAGCAGCAAAATTAGGGTTTAATTACCATCGGTAATTGGGCCAGGAGTAGGGGCTGAAACATCCTGAGCATTCACTTCCTTAACAGCGGTCATGCTCAACAGCACCGCCATAATTGAGCCAATGAGAACCCTGTTTGACATGTTAGCAAAAGCTAAAGCTTATAATTGCAATCCTTGACACAAAAAATCTTTCACAATTTTTGTTTTTCCACTGGGGATTAAGCGATGCCAGGGTTGCGTTAGCAGCAAGAATTTAACAAGAATCGAAGTGAGCACGCGGATTAATTACGTACTCGGTATAATTATTGACCGTCGGAACAAGTAGAAGCTACTGCGCTGATGAATATTCATCATGAAAACCGACTGAAATTTCAGCTCGACGCCTATGAAGCTTCTGGAGATTCTCCAGAAAAGAACCTACGTCGCTTACGCCAGAAGGAGGTAGCCTCAAAGTCGTAGCCACGGGAAGGTCTATATTTCCACCTAAAAACTAACTTTGCCCAGGCTTGAACCAGACGTACTTACAAAATTGAACTTTGCCCGCAGCAAGCTCCATTATCAGTTAAAATTTCAGCGACGGAAATGAACGGTCAACGTTTTTTGTATGGTCGGAAGGATGATTCGAGCCGTGGATGCTAAAACTTAGCTCGTGCATCTCATATAAGGATACGCCTTCGGCGTAAAACATAGTGTTGAATAAATAAAATTAAATATTTCATTGAAGAAAAAAGCTAGTCAAAAGTATTAAATTACTATTTCCTAATTTAACATTATTGGAACGTGATGGTAGTGTTAATAAGATGAACAAATTATTATATAGTTTTAATAAGTCAATTTATAATTGACATTCAACATATTATCAAGTTTTTTTTTAAGTCGTCAGATTTTATTATAGTTGAAGATATTGGTTCTTTACCATCCACTCAAAATTTCAATGGTTTCAAACATTCCTATATGTCTAATAAGCCCATCCAAAGGAAGCTTTTCCATAAACTTGCAATTGTGCTTGTCCAAACCTTTGATAATCTAATTATAAATATAGTCTATGTTTTGTTGAATTGTCATTCCTTTGAACCTTTGGTCATGAAATAGATTGTAGAAATGCACATCAATTACTATACCTGACAGATCATTATTCATTTCCAATAGCTCATTTGGACTACCAAGAGCAACTCAATTGCACATCATGACATAAGTAGTTGAGGAATACTTTCGAATGGTGTTATATCCATTTCTATAATATGAAGTCAATTTATCCAATCCAATATCAGGAGCAAGCGGCTCATTTAATAGCTCAATTCCTAAAGAGCGCTATCACGAGAGTACCTGAAACAACAAGTCATAAACAGTGTTGAGGAAAATATTACAAGGACTTAAATTTGGAATGACTAATTTATGATATTTACACTCAATTTTTTTAGGATTTTTTTGAAACATTTAGAATATAATTTCTAAATAATTTTGAAACTAAGTAGTAGGCTAGCATTAGGATAGTCATTTTATAGAAACTTGTGCTAATACACATTAAGCTAAGAAAGAGAGAATTAATTTTATATACTTTAAGTCACAAATTTAGTAGTTTGATACCTTTAGGCTTGAAAATCTAAGCATTAAGATGGTAGTTTAGAGTTTAAATTTAGGAAGCATAATCATTTTATAACATAATTGTATAATATTTTAATGTATTCATACCTCACATGTATTATAATTTTAATATCATGAAACCATTACATATATATTTTTAAATAATAATTTATCCAAAAATAAATTTTTAAATATTTTTTTACTATTATTTGTCTATCTAGTTACATATCATTATATTTATTTTATATAATACTTACAATTTAAATGCAATACAACTGAAGATAATAATAACTATAAATATGAAGTTTTATATTTTTAAAGCTTTTGAACATTTAACATTTTATACATATCAGATTGATTCAAATTTAAGGTGCTTCGTATAATTTCATATAAAATTCCAAAAATGAATTTCAAACATTAAATGATAAACTTATAAAACAAGTTATATTTAAAAATATTTATATATGAAAATGATTCATTCTAATTATTTATATAAAAAAAAAAGTATTTCAGATTGTTTATTTTACAAGGAAAAGTTTTATATCAATAAATCAATAAATCAAAAACTTTTTAACAATTATCAATAATATTCAATATATAACCTCAATTAGTGTGTTGAACTACTATTTTTTATGGTATTTTTGAGAATGAATTTTCATTAGTGTGTCTATGTAGAGTGGAGATATAGTGGTGCCTCTGGATTTCTTCTTTATACTTCATTTTCAATTTTCAGCATAGCTGAAATGAAATCTAAGAGATAAAGAGTTCTAAAAATCACCTAGAAGCAAGAAATTCAATCACTGAAAAACTTTTATCCAGGTTGTCTTGTGAATCCCATTCAATATAGCCGTCTCTCGTGCCACTGTGTTCATATCCATTTTGGGAACCCGGGGCAGCATGGAGATCTACTATAATTTTAATGTTATGATTTCTGCAACGTCACCGCACTCTTACTTGAGAAAAAATTTAAAGCCCATAAGCACAAAAGCTGCTGAATATATCCAGCATGACTATGGTAAAAATTATCAGAGATGTTCTATTATTTATATGAAATAGAATTCTTACTTACATTTCATATAACATTATTCATGGTTGATATAAATTAGATGGTACATATGCTCGGCATATAATGTGAAGAAATCTGGAGCAAAATTTAATACAACATATTCCTTTGCTGATTCTAGTTTTATTCTGACATAAATAGTGAGATGTATACTTAGCCCAGGAGAAAGCGTTATCCAGTGCGTTTAGAGATCCTGCAACGAAAGGAGATGGCGGATTCGGATCACTTGCAATCCACCATCCCACAGGAATTCTGACAGCGGTTATTCCATTTTGAGAAAGAAAAACAAAATCACTCTCTTGAATGAAAGTATTGCGATGATCCTGATTAAGCAAATCAGATGTATAAAATCAACAAAACCTTGTAATGTTAACTAGAAATATATATAAATAAAAGGTGTTGACATTTGAAATTTATATCTTAGCGTTCACAAGTAACAAAATTGGATAAATGAAGGTTAAAAAATGTCATGAAATATTACATTAAGTACTTGTGGTGCTCTGTCAGGTCCGAGACCATTTGAGAGCTGATACTCGCCTTGCAATCCTGTGACAATAGTCATCTCAAATGTTGCAGCGTTATTACCCCACTCTGGCTCACCTTGGAAATCGGCAGTTAACTGGTCTTGGGATGCTGCCTGTACACAATCTCAATTAATTTACATCTCCTATTGTATGAAAAATAAATTTCACACGCAAATATAACATCATATATCTACATAACAGTGTGTAAAGATTTCTAATTCGAATTTTTTTATCATGACATCATCACTGAGACATGAATGCCTATGAGTACCTGCATGTACATTCCATTTAGAACTTTTATATGTATTCGATTTGGGTTGGAAGGATTCCTTATGATCTGGAATGTTTCCCAGGTGTCGGGTGTTTTTGCAACTGCATTCACAATTCCTCCTCCTCCATTATTGGCTCCGATGAATTGCTTATTGAACACTCTAAGTTGATAGCTTCCATCTTTCACACGCCATATCTGTCAACATTTACATATAAACAGATACATCATATTTCATAAATCTTATACTATGTAGATCACAAATAAATTCAGATAATAATCATGTCCAGATCACAATAGAATTCAGGAGTTCAGGTAAATTCATCGTCAGCAATTCACCATCAATAATTCATCGTTGTGATATATTTATTGTGTATATAATTCACCATCATCAATTCATCAATATTCATCACGTATACTTTTTTATGCGTTCAACAAAATCTCTGTACTTTTCTTTTTTGGGAGGTCTTGGCCACTTAAATATTGAAAAATGTATATGTGGTGAATATATTATAGTGATGAATTATTGTAGGTGAATTGTATAGTGATGAACATGTCTCAACAGTGAATTGGCGGTGAATTATTGACGATGAATTGTTGAACGATGAATTTTCCTAGAACCAAATTCAGATATGAAAATTACATACCCTGAAATTCTCCCACCCAGAAGGGCTATTTCTGTTTACTGCAATTTTTTGGCCACCTCCATCTTCTGCTACAACATAGGTACCCAATGTGACAGATTCCAGTTGAATTTGTGTTCCATCCTGCAGAAAAATGTTTGAACAAATAAGAAGAGCGTAACAACATAGAAAGCCTGAAGAAAATATTTGGAAGAGGAGGATTTTAAAGCAACTTTGGAAATGATGGTAGTATTATACTATGAGATCATTGTTTGGAACGCTATCAAAGAGAAATGGTTTTATCCATCCTTCAACAACGAGCCACCCTCCCAGGTTTACAGACCTGTACGTGCTCTGGGCGCATGAAGTATCTGGATTGAAAAACACAAGGAAAAGTAAACAAAGGCACAACACCTTAACTGGCTTGCCAGAATGAGTGGATATTCGATCCGCCATCTCAAATCTGTTGAATAAAAATATTCTAAGCGTACAAAGAAATAGCAGGCTTGGGGTGGATTTTATAGATTGAGAACCTAGTGACGCTTGATTGCCGTTTGAAATCAAGAATGTACGTACACGGCAAGGCCGCATTTATTTCTAGAATTGCTCTGCCTAAATAGATTGGGCAGCGGCTATCCAGCCCCAAGAATGGACTGAGGCATGGATGCATGGAGCATGGATGTGCAGTTCCTCGTTTCTCCCGTCTCAGTCCTTGTTTCACCCGCGATCAGACTTCCGTGTTTTCTGTTTCTTTTTTTCTCTCCAAATGTATTTACCGTTGCTTTTTTTTTCGCTGCATAGCTACTTAACCATGTAATGTCATAAAGTTATTCTTTTCTTAAACATTTCATTGAACTTTAAAAATATATGTATAATTATGGCGGAGCAAAGGCAAGGTTGTGGCGATCGTAGGTTGCAGGATTCTCAAGGGCATGGAGGCTATCAAACGAAATGGCCTTACAGTCGACGGCAAAGAGGTCGTCCACCGAATCCTCCATGGTGTGCACCTCAGCAAGCATGGAAGGCTCCGGCAAACAGTAACAAGGGCTCACGCAACACCCGGAATGATGGGTTGGAGACCCAGAGGATTGAGAGAAACAGATGGGGGTATGCAAATATGCACCTAACAAAGAAGGTGGATTTTCGAAATGTAGAGAAGAAGTTCTAGCAGCCTAAGTAGCAAGGTGAACATTTGCAAACAAATCAGGTAAGCCCTAACTTTGAACATACAACGGTTGTTTCTCTAGCTGTAGAAACTCAAGGATGGAATGAGTCGGTGAATATGCTTAAGGAAAAAGCATTTTTCATGAAATGGAGTGGCCCGTGGCCGGCTTTTAAAAGGGTTAGAAACTGGTGCAATGAAGATTGGGGGGAATCGACTATTCTGAAAACTCTTCCAAATGGGTTTTTACTTGGTGATTTGTCTGAGCCCTAGAGATAAATAGTGGATTTTGAATAGTGGACCCTTTTTAATGGGGGAAAGGGTTTTATTTAAAAGACTGGACCCCGAATTTCAATCCAAAATTTGAAGTCATTTCGGAAGTGTCAATTTGGCTATGGCTATATAATCTACCCCATGAGTATTGGGATACAAAAACCCTAAAACTGATTGGCAACAAACTTGGAACCTTTGTTAAAGCAAACGAAGTTATAGCCAATAAAGATTGCAGTATGTATGCCCGTATATGTATCCTCTGGGAATCGATACATCCTCTTCCAACAATGCTAGAGATAAAAATAGGGGAGGGAACTTACAAACAAATGATAGATGTCAAGGAAATGTTGGAGATGTGTTCTGCTTGCAAAGGGGTAGGACACCCTATTGGAGAATGTAACAAGCTAGTAAAAGGAAAAGGCCTAGAACAAAATATTCTCTCAAATCTGTTGCTACAAAAAGAAAGTGATTTTCAAGCGGAGGACAATAACTTTATGGAAGAAATGATGAGAAATAGGGTCCAGAGAGAAGAAAAGGACTGGAGTCTTTGCAATGCCGAATTGGAACTAGGATTGTGGACAGTTTCTCAAGAAGAGGAAAATCATGATAGAGTTGGTCAAGAAGTTGATGGTGGTATGGTCCAGGGTCAGTATCTTTGGCATTGAAGGACACCAGGAAGGTGTAAGCAAAGATTCTCCCTTAGGGTTTAAAACCAATCAAGAGGAAAATTTTGAGGAATTAATTGAAGGAAAATCTTTGGAAAAGGAAGAGGAGCTCAAGGTGGATTCTCTTAAGGAAGCCAGCAACTTTGATAGATCTAATGTCTCAGTGGAGGCAGATCGAGCTTCACCGAAACTTTCAAGTTTCGATAACACCAAGGCTCTAGTTGTTTCTTTAGAGATAAGCCCTTCACAAAGTCTAACAAAGTCAAATAATACTTTCAAAGACTTCTTGAATGAACAGAGAGGGGTGAACCCAGGAGAGGAGGCAGTTGTAAGTGGAAACTCTCACAAAAATTCTCCCCAGGCTGAAATCCAGCAAGTAGTTGGAAACTTTGAAGAAGAGAAGCCTTTTTTCAAGGATATTGAAATTTCCCCAATCAGAAATTTGGAAAGTTCGTTTGAGGAAGAAAGGGAAGAGGGTAGCCCTTTTGACAATCTAGATTTGGACTCCCCAACAGAGGAAGATGTTGGTGGAGGGGATAATCTAGGGTTAAATATCAAGGTGGGGATCACAAAAAAAAGAACACTAGCGCAAACACTAGCTAAACAAAACAAGATAAAGGTGGGGGAGAAGAAAAAGCGAGGTCCTAAACCAATTAGAGTAAAATTGGAAATAGCAGGAAGTGTTGCGGGTTAGAAAAAGCTGAGATCGGAAAAAGGCTATGCCCCTTTTCCCGAGAGAAATGAAGGTCCTTTTGTGGAATGTCAGGGGTTGCAATGCCCCTAACAAGATTCATTTTACCAAGAGATGTCTTGATCAAACGAGACCAGACATAGTTCTTCTACAAGAGCTCAAGGTAAGTGGTGCAGAGGTTGAAGCTTTTAGAAAGCGGTTTAGTTTTTGGAAGTGTTTGTTGGTGGACGCTATAGGTGCTTCAGGAGGGGTAGGGATTCTTTACAAAGATGGAATAATGGAGGTTCAAGCTCTCAGGTAGGGTAAATCATGGCAGCGGGTAAATGTCATTTTAAAGCAACTGCTTTCTAGTTTCTTTTTAATTAATGTGTATGGTCTGAATAACATTTCAGAGATGAGGAAGGTTTGGAATGAAATCTCAGAGGTGTTGTCAGCTAATAGTGACAGATTATTCCTCTTGGTTGGTGATTTTAATGCTATTTTAAGACCGTTGGACAAGAAAGGGCCCGTCTTGGTTGGTTGAACCAAAAGCAGAGAGATTTTCATGATTTTGTAATGAAGAATAGTCTTTTTGAGTTACATAACTCAAAAATGGGTATTTTGCATGGACAAATAGAAGGTCAGGCTCTCTAAACATAGCAAAAAAATTAGACAAGTTCTTTATTGCTAGTAATTGGGAAAATTTTCAATGGACTTTTCAAGCTAAAATACTCCCTATCATAGGGTCAGATCATTATCCAATAAATGTGTGGATTCAAGAAGAGGAGGCACCTGATCGTTGCCCCTTCAAATTTGAAAAAATGTGGCTAAGAGAGGAGGGTTTTCTAGAGCTAGTAGCAGAATGGTAGTCAAATGCGCCACTTAGAAAGGGAAACAAAGCCTTTGTATTTTTGAAAAATTTGCAATATGTGAAAGAACAGCTAAAGAAATGGAATAGGGAAGTGTTCAAAAATATTTTCTCAGAGAAATTTAAGCTTGAACAAGAACTAGGCAAATTGCATTCAAAAATTATTGAAGGGGGTTTGAGTGAGGAAGATTTTCTAAAAGAAAAAGAGCTAGATAAAGTATGCAGAGATTTTGGCTCGTGAGAAATATTTTGGAGGAAAAAATATCAGGAGACTTGGCTCAAAGAAGGAGATTGAAACACAAAGTTCTTTCACAACGCGGTAAAAGCTAGGCGCTCCAGCAATAAAGTCTTTTCGATACAAGATGAAAATGGTGTTACACTGACAGAAAAGGATGCTATATGTAAGGAAGCGGTTCATTTTTTTCTCTGCAACCTTTCGTAATAGTTAGGTTGATATTTCACAGGAAAACGAAGTGTTGGATGTAATTCCCAAATGTGTTTCAACTGCTCAAAATGCAACACTCATAAAGGCAGTCTCATTAGAGGAAGTGAAGGCAGTTGTCTTTAGTATGGGAAGTGACAAAGCGCCAGGTCCGGATGGATTTCCAGCATTGTTCTTTCAGAAGATGTGGGACATTCTAGCCCAGGAGCTTTGGGAGGTGGTGGAAGAATCTAGGTCTAAAGGCTTTATTATGGACTTTAACAACACTTTTATTGCTCTAGTTCCTAAAAAAGATGAAGTGTTATCGTTCAATGATTTCAGACCTATTGCGCTATGTAATACAATGTATAAGATAATCTTGAAAGTGATGGCGAATAGATTAAAAGGCGTTTTGGATGTTGTGATTTCTCCTAAGAAAAGTGGTTTCTTTCCAAATAGATCTATTTTGAAGGTATCATTATTGCTCATGAAGCAATACACTCCATTCGATTGACTAGAACAAAAAAAATGTTGGTGAAATTAGACATAAGAAAGGCTTATGATGAAGTAAATAGGAATTTTCTTTTAAAAGTTCTTAGAAAGTTTAGCTTTAGTGAAGTATGGATTAAGTGGGTGGCGAGCTGCATAAATTATCCCTGGTTCTCTGTTTTATTAAATGGGAGTCCTCAAGGTTTCTTTGATTCAGAAAAGGGAATAAGGCAGGGAGACCCTATTTCCCCTTTCTTATTCATAATTATGGCAAAAGCTTTGGGAAGGTTAATCACTAAAAAGAGGGATGAAGGTGGTTGGAAAGGTGTTTGTGTTGTTGAGGGTGTTGAGCCTTTGTCACATTTATAGTTTGCAGATGAAACTTTACTCATGGGAGATGCCTCCTTTAGAGAGGCAAGACTAATGAAAAGTGTCCTTGATAAGTACAGTAAAGTTTCTGGACAATGCATTAACTAGAGAAAATTTGAGATCTTCTTTTTCAACACTTGTTGCCAAAAACAAAGAGAAATATGTTCAATTCTGGGAATGAAAATGGGCTCTCTACCTAGTCGACAACTAGGAATTCCTCTTTTTCGGGGGGCAAGTAAAGCTTCGATTTGGAAGGATTTAGTTGATTGCTACCTAAAGCAAATGGATGGATGGAAAAGTAGATGGTTGACTTCGGTGGGAAGGATCTTAATGTTAAAATTTGTAGTTTCAACTATCCCCATTTTCTCTATGATGTGCCTTAGAATTCCTAAAAAGAATTGTCAAGGTAGTAGGACAGAGAATGCAAAAATTCTTTTGGAATGGAGCAACAGACCAGGATAAGATTCCCTTATTATCATGGGAAAAAATATGTATGGTGAAAAGGAAAGGTGGAGCAGGACTGAGAGATTGGAGCATCATGAATGAGGCTTTGGGAGCGAAGTTGGTGTGGAACACTTATGCACAACCCTCTCAGTTATGAGTCAGGATTTTAAAAGTGAAATATTTGGATTCAATGGAGAATTGCAGAATTTTCACAATGCAGAATCCTTCTTCGGGATCAACAATCTGGAATTTTGTTGTTTCATGCCGAAAATTCATAATTGATCAACCATTTCCTAGTAGATTGGTAATGGCTCAAAAGCGAAATTTTGGGAAGATTTGTGGCAAGGTTTGCTAGCTTTAAAAGAAGATGAAGACTTAAATGAGTTAAGGCTTTGGTTCACTTAGCATTGGGGAGAGCGGGTGTGTGATTATTTGGAATTTAGAGGGGATGCGGCAGGGGGTGATTGGGATTGGAAGTCTCCCCAAGACATCGAGCTATCTAACAGGAAAAAGGCCATTATGCAGGGAATTTTTAGATCTCGAAAGTTTATAAGAACGAATAAGGAAGACAAGGTGGTGTGATGTGGAGTGGTGGACAGTAGATACTCAATGAAGTTAGGCTATCAATTTTTGGACACAGAGGCTAGGAATGTGAATTGGCCACTCAGTTTATGTTGGGGGAAGGAATTCCTTCCAAAGGCTGGAGCCTTTGCTTGGCTGGCCATTAGGGGTCGCATTCTTACAGGAGAAAGACGAAAGCGCTTAGGTTTTTGTGGACTAAGTAAATGTGTTATGTGTGCAGGGGCGGAGGAAACATTGGACCATTTGTTGTTGCACTACAATATAGCTTCAACATGTTGGGAGATGTTAAGAAGAAATTTGGGTTGGAAAATCCCCACTCCAAATATATTAAGGAGGTTTTTTGAAGGGTGGCCACTTCTAGGGAAAAATTCAGTCTTTTCCAGCATCTGGAAAATCAGCCCTTCTTTGGTTGTGTGGGAGGTTTGGAAAGAACGAAATAGAAGAATCTTCTTAGACAAAGTAGAATATTTAGAAAGGTTACAATGGAGGATAAACAAAGCAATTGAGGAAGTATTCAAAGCAGCAGCCTCTCAGTATTTTAATCTGAGAGTTCCTTTCACAATGGAGGACAAATGAATACAGGAGAAGTGGCCTGGTATTCCCTTTCAGGCCATTAAGGGGCCAAGTTGGGTAAATCCAACTGAAAAGGTGTTTGGGGTGTTCACTTGGGAAAGACCTTTGGAAGGCTGGTGGAAAATCAATTTTGATGGGGCTTCTAACAGGAACCCTGGTCCTTCAAGGGTTGGCTTTATAATTCGGGATTGGAAGGGAGAAGTGATTGCTTTAGGGGCAAAAAAGTTGGTTGAGGGCACAAACAATTCAACAAAAGCACTAGCATCCTTATTAGAAATCAAGTGTGGGCAAAATTTAGGAGCAAGTAAGATACATCTAGAGGGGGATTTGCAAGTAATTGTGCACGCGGTGATAAAGGGGACCATCAGTGCTTGGCATTTACAAAATGTCATAGAGAAAATTCATGAAGAATTATCCTTGTGTGAAAACTTTATGGTGAGTCACATTAGAAGGACGAGAAACACGGAAGTGGATGTTTTATCAAAATGGGCCACAAAATTTGAAGAAGTCGGTGAGTTTAAATTTGAATATTTTACAGAGGTAAGTTCAGAGGACTTATTGGAGTAGGAGGACGGGTACAAAGCATTTAATAGATGAGTTGATGGGAGGTGGGAGGAAGTTTTGAAATGACAGGCTAAGAGCAACAAGGTTGGCGATGCCTTCTCAATACCTGGAGCATTTATTTTGGTGTGCAACATTCAAGATGGCCTTTAATTCCCCGACCATTAGGTTTGAGGAACTCATTTGCTTCCTGAAGTGGTGTTGTAGGCTCTACAAGAAGCCAACGGAAGTGGTAGTACTAGAAAAATAGAGAGCTATGGAAGCTGGTTTTACTTTCCACTCAAGAAGGCAATTACACCCTTTTCATGGTGATGCTTCAGAGGAAAGATTAAAGGGGCTATTTTTAATAGAGGACAGCAGGTTGGTGCAATGCGCAAGAATGATAATTGGTAGAGATTTTAGGATCCTAAAGCACCAGTACAAGACCAAAATGGATGTTTATTCGTTGATAGTCGCATGGGATCTTGACTTGGGAGAAACAATTGAAACGGTGAGGAAAGTGATGAAGAGAATTGTCCACGAGGATTTTCTGGTGGACATGGAGTCCATTTTCGAATGGGAAATTCCATGGGTAGGGTTTAATGTGAGTGTAGGGATTGTAAATTAAGAAATGGAGGACTTTTTTGGGTCGGGGGGAATGAAGTCATTCATCCACTAGCCAAAAGGGAGATTCAAGGTGTGGTGTCGTGAAGAAGCTCGGTTTGGTTGGAAAGCTCTCAAACTTTTCATGGAACTGATGGATGTGGAGGAGATCATTGAGCGAGGGAAAGCAAAAATGCAGCATTTGGAGGCGAAAGCACAAAGCCGGAAGAAGAAGAAAGGGAGACGACGGAGGAAGTGAAAGCAAAAGCAGGTCGGTCAAAGAGCGATGGCACAAGACAAAGCAGTTTGATGGAACGGTCTCGAGTGGTGTTTACAGTGTTTTTATTTAGTTACTATTAGTAATAGTTTTGATAAAAGTGTCTGAAGCTTGCATTTTCGTAATTTTATGTAATGGGTATGAAGGACTTTTAAAAGCGATTAAGTTTTTTGTAGTTGGGGCTGCTAAATGCTAAGTAGTGGTAGAGGTAGATGTTAGAAGAACTTTTTTTCACATTAAAGTGTTGGTGATCAGGTCTAAACTGCAAAACTGGTGTTCTTTTGGATGGAATTCAAAGTGGAAAATGATGAATTGGATGTAATCTTTATTTTTAAAAGCAATACAAAAAAACTCTATTACCGACCAAAAATATATACATATATATATATATATATATATGTATAATTTAATAAATTTAACAATTAAAATATTTTATATTTTATAGTATTAATTTGAATAATTATTATTTATTTTTATTTTTGAAATATAAATTTATTATTTATTTTCAAATCTATTTTTATTATAAATTAAAAGTATATAAAAGTAAAATATATGATTGAATAAAAATAGAGGTAGGTATTTTAAATATTTTAGACATGTCTATTTAAGATTTTTATTATTTTTGTCAAACATTTTAATACATTTTATGTGGTTATTATAAATTTAATTAATTATTATTTTTGAAAAAAATATTAAGCATATTTAAATAATATCTATTTTGATGATCAAGACCATTAAATATATGAATCAAGACCATACATTTTATGATGGTAAAAATTATATATCTTATATTTTTTAGTATGAAAAATGTATAGAATATTTATGGTTAAGTAATTCTAAACTAGAAGTAAAATGTAAATTTGTGGAAACTTATTGTAGAAAATGCTAATTGCCAAATGAAATTATCAATCTAAAATAGATATTAAAAATGCTTGATAAAAATTATTTGTATATGAAAAATTTGGATAAAATAAAAATGATAAAACAATAACATGCATTACCTAATTGCCCCTCTACTAATCTGGCCTTGCAGATTTTGTGGTCCCTTTCTCTGCCTCATTTGACTTGGGGGGTGTGGTTGGAACGTAACAACATAATTTTCAGAAACTCTGCTCTTCCTGCTTTATCCATGGCCCATAAGATTTGTAATGGTATTAAGGAGAATTTTCTTTCGGGGATCTCCTTCCATGTTGGTCAGAGGATTAATCTATGCTCCTATGATATTTCTATTGCTCAAAAGTGGAAGTTTCCCTATGATATATCTTTCCCAGTTTCAAAGGGGAAATCTTCAAGAGAGGGTGTTGTTTGGAAGGCACAACCGGATGGTTAGGTTAAGATCAACTTTGATGGTGCTGCTAAAGGTAATCTGGGACCTACTATATGTGGGGGAGTGATTAGAAATTCTAATGGTAGGCTTGTCTCTGATGTGGTACTCCCTTTGGGAAACCAGACAAACCACTTTACGGAGGCGGCAGCCGCCTATCATAGTCTTGCTCTGGCTCAGAGAAGAGGGTATATAAATATTTGTTTGGAAGGTGATTCTCTTAACATTATTAATAATTTGAAGAATTTATCTCCTCTGTCTTGGACAATTGAGGCCTTGATCAAGGATTCCATTGAAATTATTAAATCCTTTGATAATATTTGTATTTCCCATATTTTGAGAGAGGGAAATAAGTTAGCCGATTTCTTTGCTAACTTTGGTGTTAGAGACAGCAAGGTTTGGGATTTAAATGATCCCTTCCCTTATGAGGCCACGGCTATTGTTATAAATAAAAGTTAATTTATTCTTCAAGGTGTGCACGTCCTTGCTCACGTGGTGGCATATCATTAGGAAGGAGGGTATGGTTATGATTTTGAGGAAAGGCTATCATATGGCGTGGAGTTCGAATTCATTATGGTTTGTTTGTCCTATGGTTTCCTTCGCACGGATTGTGGGTGTTAGCCGCATAAGCTTCCAAAGTCTTTTGTTGGTTTTTTCGTTTCTATGTGGTGTTTGTTGCTTCCTTCTTAGTTCCCTGTTGAGTTCTCGGTCTTTGTTTTCCATCATCATGGGTGGGGACAGAAACTGCGTTGAGCCCAAATCTTGTGACACAGCAAAGTAGAGAAAGGAAGTGTGGGCAATTTTAGAGAAGGGTGACCTAACTCCCTTCATGGAGAAACTGCATGGAAATAATACTCAGGTTACTACTTTGGTTGAGAAAGGGTGGAAAGGGAGAACCCTAGAGTTGGGTAGTAGGGAAATTGAAGTGGATGAGGAGTTCATAGCCCATATTACTGGCTGTCCGATTAAGGGCATGAAGGTGTACAGGGATAAGAAAGAGTCTTTGGCCACGATGTCTCTTTTCTTCAAGAAGAATGAGAGTGATGACTTGAAGCCTGCGATGAGTGGAGGGTATCTAAGGACTTCCTTGAAGGCTCTCTGGCGGGATGTTGTCGAAGAAATCATGAGGTATGTTACCCTAGAAGGAAGGTATACGACCATTAACAATTACCATTTTCCATTGCTTAATCATTTTAGGCACAAAAAATGGGTGTCATTTCCCTATTATCTGCTGGTGTCGATGGATTGTGGGATTAAAGAGCATAGGAAGAACCCTAAAAACCATGTCTTGCATGCGGGGTTGATTCTTTTGATATATGAACATGTTAAAGCACATGATGTGCATAAGACTCTGGTTACTCTGAAAGCTAAAGCTAGGGAGGGTTATGATACTGAGTCTAGTGAGGAAAGGGCTTCTAAGAAATCGAGGAGGAGGAGGCTTGTGTTAAATAAATATTCTGAGTCGGACAAGGATGATGATGTTGATTATGTCCCTGAATCGTATGCCTCTTTGGAGGAGGGCCCCATATCCCCTGTTCTGGGTAAATCTGGGAAAAGGAAATTGATTGAGGAAGCGGGCTATACGACATGCAGTGATGATGTGGAGGTGGTTTTTCCTTCAAAGGGGAACAAAGAAAAAAATGATCTTTATGGGGAAGCTTCCTCTCCTCCCCCTTCGTCTAGACTTGTGCAGGATCTTGAGGAGGGAAGTCGGAAGAGAAGGGTTTTGAAGAATGCACCTTTCTTTGTGGCTAGTGGCTTCCATGGTGAGGATGTTCTGAGTGTTGTCATTGGGTTGCCTAAGCAGAAGGATGGAGTTGTGGGTGGTGAACAAGTTTTGGGAGCTAAGAAAGCGAACACTGAGAGGATTCAAAAGAGGTTGGCTGCTGTGGAGCAAATTGTTGATTCCATTCGTAGGATGAAGTCTCCTATCACTACTGCTAAAGGTAAGGATGCCTCTGAGGATAAGGTCCATGAGAGTTCTTCTGAAGAGGATGTTGTTGTGGGAAATTGCATTGAAAACTTTGATAGGGAGGATCTTTCTGATGTGTTGGGTTCGGCCCGTGACAGTGCCAATGTTCTTTTTAAACTTTTTAAATGGTTTTTTCATGAGATTAATAGGACTAATGTTCGCATTAGAAGCATTGCTTGTAAGGCTAAGGATCCTACGATCCAGAGCCAAATTGATAATTTAATGGCTGGTCTTAGTACTGTTGCTAATATTGTGGTGGAGGAAACCGTCAATCTGAAACAGAGTATGGAGGTTAGAATGTTCTCCCTTGAGGAGAAAATTGAAAAAAATTGGAATATGGTTATGAAGAGTGGTGAAGATCCTAAAGTCCTGACTAGGTCAAACTCTGTGAAAGCTTTTCCCTTTAATAAGAGAAAGGAAATTTTGTCTATTGATGATATGGTTGTTGATGGTAAGCTGACTGGGGAGGATTATGTTGTTGCTAAGGGTGTTGCTAAAGGTTATGTTTTGAGTTGTGAGGTAAAAACTGGTGGGCCTGGGGTTAGGACTAGAAATAGACTGAAAAATTAGGTTGGGGCCTTGGGTTTGGAGGTTTCTGATACTGGGGTTAAGGGACATAAGCTTGTTGCTAGTGAGATGGAAGCTGTTGAAATTCTGAATAATATGTAGTGGTGTGTGTTGTTTTTTGGCTGCTTTTGGCTAGTGGTTTGTTGTCGTTGGGCTGATGGTTGTGTCTTGATGTTTCCTTTTTGAATCAGCTGTTCCTTTTTGTAAAGGGTTTCGGGCCCCTTCAAAACCCATTTTTTACCTCTAATCAAAACATGCATTACCTGATCCGAATCTTCAATACCTCAAATAGACATGCAATGATGGATAACTTGGTCTATTGATTTGATATGTTGGTTGCTCAATTCAGTAGCATAATATTGAGATGGAGATGATAGATGAATGATGATAGATAGAAATGGATGAATGATTCAAGAATGATTTTGGCAGCATAAGGATACTTGAAGAATCAACCCCCCAAATGGCTTATGAGAGGGTTGATTTATAGACAAGGTCTGATTTGGATTGATGGTTGAGATTGGATATCAATAAGATGTCTTAATCAATGGCCAAGATTGAAAGTTGTAGTATGAATCGGGTTAGGGAAAAATTAGGGCAATGATAAGGATTAATGGCCAAGATTGAATTATAAGATAATTCAATCAAGGGTGGAAAATGAATTAGATAAGAGAAGATAAGAATGATATAGATAATGAGGTTGGAGAAAATTAAATAATTATAAAATTATTTAATTTAGGAGGGAAGGTGAATAATTAAATAATAAAAACATTATTTAATTATAAAAGACATGTGACATGTTGACTTTTAAATTAAATAATAATTTAATCCAAAAGTGGATGAAAATGACAAATTAGTAAATAATTAAATAAATAAAATTTATTTAATTATAAAAGAAGAGGATAATGAATAATTAAATAATTAAAATAATTATTTAATTATAGTTGAAAAATGACAATAATTAAATAAATAAGTATTTATTTAATTATAGAAAGGAAGGGGCTAATTAGTGACGTAATTAAATAAACAAAATTTATTTAATTAATCAAGGGAAGAATAAAGGAAAAAATGAATTAATTAAATAATTAAGAATTATTTAATTAATAGATGAATGGCCTTAAAAGATAATTAAATAATTAAAATTATTTAATTATGCAAGTAGAAGGAGGAATTGATATGAAAAGGTGGGTTAATAGGTGAAGGACAATTTTCAGTGTCTACATTTTGCCCCTCTTTGAGATGATGAGCTTTGTGTCGAGTATCATCATTTCAAAGAAGCTAAGGTATGGATAGAGGAAAATGGATGATGATAGAAAGATAGGATGATGACGAAATAAGAGTGGGATGATGATGATATAAGAATAGGATGATGATGGGATGATGATGCCCCCTCAAGAGGATAGGCTGGTTGGACAAACACAGGTATGCTCTCAAAATGAAATGATAAGGAGGGACAAGATGAATGATGCAAGATAGGAAGTGGATGAAGAAGATGAATGATACGTTATGCTACAAGAAAGTGAACAACCATGATGTTTGATGTAACACTAGACATGATGCACTAAGGTCTAAGGACCAAGGTGACGATGTGTCTCGTGCCCCAGTATAATACAACCTTGTCTAGATACAAGATATGAATATTAGCTGGAATAAGTCATATTTGATGCAAATGCAATATAAAAATGATGACACACACAAGCAAGCAAGCAAGTATGCACAAATGATACAAAAACAAACAAGGCATTTCTCTTGTCAAGCTGTAAACTAATGAGTAATTGATTGATTAATGATGATAGTGTTGTCATTGCGGGGAACGACATATCCCTAGATCAACACAAGGATGATTGATTAATTGACTGATTTTGATTGATTGGGTTTACAACAAGATTAGTATCAAGACCAAAGGATGTGATTGGATAATTTGGCAAGATTGATCGACTTGATTCGTATGGATTAAGGATTGACTTGCAATTTCCTAGATTGATTTGATTGATTTGATTTGAAGAAGTGGTTTGGAATGATATGATGATTTGATTGGATGACAAGATGTGATGAATAGAATAGAATAATTGAGGTGATTGGAATGATTTATATTGAATCAATTTGATTAGAGGATTGTTTGATTGATAATTTGAAGATTGATTTGAAGGAGTTGAATTGATGTGTTGAATTGTTTGGAAGAAGTGATTTGGTTTGATTTTATTGCTTGGATTTTTGTTGGCTATTTGATTTTTTGTCTTTTTTCAAGAGTTTTTTCCATTTTTTTGTTGTATTTTTTGGGATATTTTGGGTAAGTGCATGGATCTATGACACAATTTTGGCACTTAAGATGCCACTTTTTTCTGAAATCAACAAAATATGATTTAGATGAGAAAATGAAGATAGTTACACTCAAAATTTCAAGATGTAGCAAGAACAAAAGTTGAAGTGCTCTGAGTCTAGTTTCTAAGCTACTAGTTTTTTTTAAAATTAATGAACATTAAGGGTCTCAAAAGGGGGGGGCCAAAACAAGTCCTATTTTTATCAAAAAATAGCATAGCGCCTGAGGGCTCCCCCCTTTTTTATTAACTTTTTTTTAATTTCAAAAATCCCAACAATGAGAAATTAGCTAACACCATGTAGTTTATCCTCGTTCTTTTAGATAATTTTTTTAATGAATATATAATATTTTATGAATTTTCAAAGTGGACACATCCTGAAAAGCTAAAATTTGAGTGTGCTCCCCCCTAAATTTTTTGAAAACTAATCGAAAATTGATTTTTTTTCATCATGTGTAGAATGGAGTCTAGTTTCAAAAAATGTAATTTGTTTCACGTTTTGATGAATGGGTAAAAATCTATCCTAAAACTAGCACATGTTGGTTTTTGACCAAAAACTGAGGCATTTACAATAGAATCCATGGATCAAAACCTTAACTAAATCAAAATGAAAAAATAATTATATATTTAGATAGCTAAGAGAGAGGTTAACGCTATCACAGTTTTTTAATAAACTTGCATTGAAAGACATGCAAATGAGATAGGGAGCATAGACGAAAATATGAAGAAATTTGGCAAATCTTGTCAATTAACACGTCCAAAGCAGGTCATTTGGTGAGCGCCAAATTTGGTGTGCACCAAATGACCTGTTTGAACAAAACCTAAATTTCCCCTCTTTGGTCGACAACTTTGATAATGCTTAGAGTGCACAGTTTATGATTGTAGATGGATAGTTGATGTTTTACCTTTAATACGCTCTCTAACTCATTACCCTAACTAGATAACTCTTTATCCCTCTGAAGTCTCTCTCTCTCAAGTCTCACTCCCTCCCACACTTCCTAGACTACTCTCTCTCAGTCCAATCCCCTCTCTTAGGTCTCTTTCCCTCCCACCTAGGTACCTAAATAAATCTATCTCACTCCAATCCCCTTTCTCACTCTCCCTCTCTGTCTCCCCCTTTGGTCTTTTTGTCTCTCTCACTCCATCTCCCTCT